>VZUA01060823.1:31059-41505 GCA_013401035.1 Horornis vulcanius | reverse complement strand
TTCATGTCTTTCAGCATTTTAAACTAGCTTAATTTACACTCTCACATTATTTTTCTTAATATTTTGTAAAAGAAAAATAAACTTTCCTGGCTTTTCAGCTCCCAGTTGATTTTTCAGCTTTCAGTGAACAAGTCTTTGAACTGAACTAGTTGAATAAACCAAAACATTTCCCTGTACTAACAAAAAAAGGCTCCTGTTGTCAAAATAAGATTCCTTATCTTTTAACAAGCCATGAATCTAGGAGTTTGGACAGTGGGTTATGTGGATTTAGTGGTTTGGTTTAAAGTGCCAACTGAGAACCTGTACTACTTGTTCTTTTCTTTTAATTTTTCTATTTTAATAGCTTTTGTGCAGCAGGTAATCTGGATACATCAGCCTTCTATTTGAGCTAGGATTATTTCCAGGAGAAGATTTGGTCAGAGAAATACAGCCAGCTTACTGCTGTCAGCAGATTTCTACAGCAAGCAATTGGTAGCCCTGCTACAGCTCTGCTATAACAACCATAAAAGAGAGAAATAGAGCTTTCAGATGAGCCAGGCCTGCCCTAAGCAACATAAATCACAAGAATAATATTTCAATATCAACAGCACAAAGCTGTCATCACTCGTCTGCAGGTGCTTTCTGTAGCCACATGCATCTAGGCTCATTTAAGCATCTATGTAGGACTACACTGGATTAAAACTTCAGTAGCTATGGCAAATTTTCTCCAAAGACCTCTTTTTGATATGTGAATTTAAGAATGTTTTGCAAGCTGACAGTGTTGAGGTTTTTGGAAAATTCTGGCCTAAGTTGCTACAAAATTCAAAGNAGATTATTTTCACCCATGGTTGGGTAAATGGCCTGTGAAAACAACAGCGCTGATTTTTTGTTTCCCCTCCATCTCATTCCACATAAAATGCATAACTTTTACTGGTATTTTAAGTGCTTTATTCTTTCATTACATTCTTTTTACACAAGCATTTCAATCTACAGACATTTACTGCCAGGAAATAAGTACTCGAGGAGACATAAACTCATCTTAAAAAGACAAAATATCTGAATCTATTTTTCTCTCATTGAAAGGTAATCTTGACTCCAATTAATTCTTCTTAGAACCTAAAAATGCCAAAAAATCTCATTCTCTCCACTTACCTTCCCTCCCACATACAGTGGGAAGACAATTTAGTAAGAAACCCTTATCATTTATTGTGCTTATCATTTATGTATGAGTTATCTGCCATGAATAAGAAATGGAACTATAGTACAAGTAAAAGGTATTTTAACACAATCTTTCACTGACAGGAGAAGGTGACAGCAGCTATAATACTTCTACAGCAACTGGACAATGAGCTGGTTGCTGAACATTGCTAGGTAGGAAGAAAATTGTTTCAGCAGAACCAATGCAATTGTTTAAAAGCCCCATGAGCAAGTGTTTGTTCAAGTAGGTAGGAACCTGCTACTTAGTATTGATTCTCAGATAAAACAATGTATGAACCAGGCTTCTAAATGTTCAGAAAAACTTAAAATTGCTAATTTCTCCTCTTAGCAGGCCTGGAAAGCATTCTTCTATTTCAGAGAATCACAGCTGCTCTAAAGGGCAAGTTAATTTAAGACAGCATAAAATCTATTTTTTTTTTTAAGTTTATTTATACCAATTTTTAAGATTTCTCATTTGGAAAATGATTGTGCAAAATATCTAAGAAAAATTCCATTGGTGACTAATCATTTTGCATCCATCAGCCATTTTAAGAACTTTTGTTCTTCTCTGAAACCAATATCCACTTTTAGGGAAGACTGTTACTCTTTTGAAAGAGAGATAACTCTAGAATGCATGTATTGTCTTTTGTGGATGGACTGTTCTGAACTCTGATGCTTTTTCAGGTGACAACTGTAAAAATTAAGCAGAGTTTATTTTGAGTCGAGTCCCCCAAGTAACTCCAATGAGACAGAGCTCCTCTGCTGTCCCCTCCAAGTCCATCTTCCTCCATTCCCCCACGCTGGCTGAGAGGGGCAGAATTAGGTTTGTGTGGCAAATGGAACCTCTAACACTCCAGTATTTTGATTTTTTTAGAGACGTATGGACAAGGCTGAGGGTTCAGTCATTCTGCTCTATCTCTTCTCTGAGACTTGCCCTCTGATTTTGATGTTGTCAATAAACTAGGTGTAAAATATGAACTTTATATTCTAGTCTGGTTGTCTCCACTAAGGAAAAAAACTGCCATAATTTGTTTGATTCTCTGTTGATCAAAAAAGTGACACTTTCATGTATTGCCTCAACACATTTCATTAAAAGTTCTAGTGTCAAATATAATAGGGATAAACAAGCAACAGGGCTAAATCAACTATTCTCAGACTCAAGGTTTAAAACATAAATTAGGTGAATTTTAAATGATCATTTGCCATAGCAAAAGACCTGAGGATTTGAGGAAGAGCATACCTTAAAAATAACATTGATGTTTCCACTTGGAGCATTCGCATTGATGAAGGAGATTTTTAATGGGAAGGCATTGGATGTAAAATAAGAACACGACTGCAGGGGAAAGAAAGATGAGAGAGAAGAGCAAGAGTGTCACATATACAAAACACCAGGCCAATACAATACTTCTGAAAAAGATCCCAGCTTTAAACGCTGCTCAGTGGTAGTGGCAGCAAAAATAAATAATTCTTGATATTATTGACTGTTTCACTGGGTCTGAAAAACAAGAAATTCTTTTCCCCAGACAACCTGCTTCACTTAAATATCAGACCATACGAACAGACAATATTTTATGTACTAATTGTTTATTTTTCATTTTCACCCAGGCCTATCAAAGATAAGCTTTGCCTAGAACTGGGTGGATGAATTATATAAGACTGATCTAATGAGTCTTAAAGCATTGAAAAGCCTTTGGTCCCATTGTTCTCTGAAAAAAATAAAACAGTCCTGCCCAATCAGACATGGAAGCAAAGAACCTGCCAATTTCTTTGATGGCCTCACTCTGGCTGAGGATACAGGAAATTTTGAAAATCACGCTCTGTTTTATGTGGAATTTATCATAATTAATCACAAACTCCGACTTTCATGCTCTGCAGCTCCTTCCACCTGAAGATCTCAAAGGGCTTCAAGAAGCATTAATGAGCCAAGCACTGCAAATCCTGGGAGAATTTAGGGTGGGATTATCACCCTCATTAAAAACGCCCAAGGAGGGGGTGGCAGGGAACCCCCTCAACACCAGCTAAAGACAATGGTGAGTTAATGGCCTGGTCTCTGGAAATAATGAGCACCCCACAAGAGCTTACAGGCTGCAGGGTAAGGGAGGCTAATTCGAGCTGCAGCAGACACAGCTGCCTGCTGCTTTTCATCTCAACATCTCAAAGCCTGGCACCAGCAATGCAAACATTGTCTCAGCCACACCAGAGCTCTGGGATGGGCCAGAGCCATTATCAGCCACGGGATCCCGACCCCCCCAGGGAATTCTGCCCATTGAAAAGCCTCAGGGAGTGCTTGAAAGATTCCTGTGGGATAATAAGACTCTGATGGAGCTGGGAGCGGGGCTTGCTAGTGGTAAAATCAATAGATGACACCAAAATGAATTAAATTCAGGTAATTATAAGCACTTAAAAGTTCTAATTTGCATGATTATACTGACGTACAGTCCAATCAAGGAACTACATGTATTTATAGAAAGATAATGGCCTGTGATGATATAAGAAAAATGAAAAAAAAAAAAAACCCCAAAAATCAAACCTCTTCAGATATTACATTTAAACATTTTTGTGTCTGTCCAGCCAAGCTGGTGCAGTATAAATGGCATGACTTTATGGTGAGATAACTTTCCAGTAGTCATTATTTCCAAAAGCCTGGAAGCAGGGACAGGCAGCAGGCTTCAAATCCTTCTGACTTGTATCACACACAGTTTGCCCAAGCCTGTGGGGTGCTGGAAGACCTCAGTTCTCAGCCAGATCAAGGCTGAATAGCAATTACGTGGAGAAACACAGGTCAGAGACAATTGAAGGGATCAGCACCTCTTAGAATCAGGTCTACTATGGATAATGAGCCAGAGAACAAAAATAGACCACAAATTGCTGCAATTAGGCAGCTACAATTGGTAATATATATATATATGGCTGTTCAGGTTGGTTTTTTTTTTTAAATTTCTTGCTGGATACATTTTCCATATCCAGAGATGAATCAACTCACTCCTGGCATTATGCTGTTTATAAGAATATTTCTGAACAATGAATAGCTGAATCTTAGTACTGCAGTCAAAGTCAAGTCAAGTAACGCTGAAAAGCATTGCTGTTTCCTTCATCCTTAAGCCATTTTTAATAGGGGTCGTAGATACAGATAAGCTAGTGTGAATATTTAATATTTTAGCAATTCCCAGTCAGCTCAGCAAACAGACAGCTGGCTCCAGAGTTTCTGCTGCTCCCACACCTGACATGGGAGAGTCTTGGATGGGAAAAACAACTGGTGGGGACCTGGTCCCAGCTTCCAGGAGCCCTTGCCAATCCCAACATCATGGCAGGGCAGCTGAGCTGGGAATGGGCTGCTCAGAGCTGAAACCTCTGGCTGCAGTGACACACATGCAGCACCCACCCCACCCATCCTGTCACCTCTGCCCCAAGCAAAGGCAGGTTTGAAGGAGGCTGGGCTGGATGTAAATTGGCCGAATGATTTGTGCTTGATGTCACTACCATCATCTCCAGGTCAATACAGGCATTGTCTCCTTCCCCCCTTTATACTAAAAACCAAAATTGAAAATGCAGTTGATCACACTCACATCTGCCTCTATGCCTTGGACAACAAGCGCGGGGTTCAGGGGGAGCCGGCAGAGCTTCACCTCCTGGAAGAACTGCTGGAGTCTGCTGAGCTCCACGTTTAACACCTCCTGCAGCACGTGAACAGTTATGCCAGCATGAAAGACCAAAAAAGCAGATTTTTATTTATCTATTTTTTATTTTTTTTTTTTTTTTTTTACTTTTTTTTTGTACTTTAAACAAGCAATGTAATTTCTGGAGCTGGTAGCATCCGTGCCACCTTGTAAAAGCTAATGAGGTCACACTGGGCTATTAAAAATAAGAACTGTAATTTTACTCCCCTTTTTCTTCTTTAGCATCAGAAAAAGGGGAGTAAAATAAAAAAAAAGGCAGGTGCTTTTCTGCCTAGATGTGCTACCACATAGGTTCAGAGGGCAAGAGTCTGTTTCCAACGGTGTGGAGCAGCAGGACAAGGGAGAATGGCTTCAAATTGAAGGAGGATGGGTTTAGGTTGGTTGTCAGACAAAACCTCTACCTGTGAAACCTGAATGGGGCAACATGGTCCAGTGGGAGGTGTCCCTGCCCATGGCAGGGGGGTGGAACTAATTGATTTTTAAGATCCCTTCCAACCCAAACTATTCTGTGATTCTATGATTCCATACCTTTCATTAGGGGTTGATTAGCCTTGTATTGCTCTGCTGAATCTCATGGGGTTTTTTGCCTTTCATAACATCTTCCCAACTTGTTGCTTGTTGCCTCAGCACTGTGATCTCCCTTGCCTAACTCTGTTAACTGCAAGGTTTGGGAGCTTCTCAGTATCATAGTAACTGCAGCCTTGAGATTAATCTCTAAAATCTGAATTATGGATCAGCGATGTATAATGTATTACTACTATTTCTTATTTCTTTACATGGATTTTCCTTTTGCAAATATTTTTTGTCTTTTTACTTCCATGTTTGCTTTGCTGCTCTCAGTAGCAGCACTGAGAGTTTTCTGAGAAACCCTTTGAAAATCTTTGAATCCTTAACAAGGCAGAAAGATTCATGATATTGTTCATGATAACCAGCAGCGGCTAGTATATTTTTATTTGGCTTTCTGCTCTGCCTTGCTGAGATTTCAACAAGAAGCAGATTTACCCACCAGGTAAATAACAGCAGCTGTCCTGGAAAATTAACAGTTCTGAACTGGAAATGTACCTGTGCAATATAAAAGTTGCACCCACTGGAGAAGACAACTGCAAGTTTCTACTGCCAGGAAGGCAACTCTGCAGATATATGTTCAGTGTTCATTGCTGAGAGCTATATTTGAGATATTGACTACATCCCACCCTGGCTGTCTTTGCTAAGAAATGTCCAGCCTTCCAAGAACAACTCCTAGTAAAGCTTTCAAGAAATACAGGAGTCAAATATTTTGGGATGAGGTGCTGAATGCGAGCATTCCTCTCAGTGAAATGATAATCAGCCTTGTTGCCATTATTTCTGGCCACCTCCAAGCCCATCTGAAAAACCACCGAGGAAGGAATTAAAATAGCTTAAAAGATCTTCACTCCTCAAGAGTAATAGTGATGAGAGTTGTCCCATTAAATATCTCTGTGTTACCTGTTTTCAGAGCAGAAAAATATTTACAAAGTTTAGTTAAATCTATGGTTTATTTATGTAAAGGGTATTAAAGGAAAGACATGTTACCCTAGAAAAAATAAAGTGCCCTACAGAAACTTCAATGGAAGGGACAGTATTCTTTACAAACCTTTCTTTTTGGGTCACTGGCAGCTTTCACTTTTGTGGCAATGTCTTCCAGAATTCTGATGAGTTTTTCTTCCTTAGAAAACTCATTGTTCAGGGTTTGTCCAGCACAGAATTGGAGAGCAGCCAGCAGTTTCTTATACCACATTCTGAAATGAACTTCATTCTGTGCATTCTTCAGCAGCCTGAAGGAAAGAGGGGGAAAAAAAATCTGTGTATCTAAAAATGAATTTTATTATATATCAATTCTAGCAGGAACAATAAACTCCAGACTAGTCTACATTTGGTCACTTTGGGCAGCAGAGAATGAAAAAAAATGTTATTGCTTGTAGGCAATGAGACTCAAGTCCCATTTGATAACTAATGAGATTCCAAATGTGTCGAATAAACAGAAAACTGTCATTTCTTATTGTCATATATAGTGCAATGCCTGTATTGCTTCTTACTTCTGCAAGTAAAGTTAACAAAGTGAAAAGAGCTGCATTTTTGAAGTCCAGTGTTAAATACATATCCCTAAATATTATTTTTTTTTCTCCTGCCAGTTCATCTATACAAGCAAGCACATCTTTCGGCTAGGAGGTGCATTTAAGGACTGTTTTAGTCTCAGATGTAACACCAGTTCTAGAAAATGTCTCTATTTTAAGCTGAGGAAACATTTCTGAAATCGGTTATACTGCTAAAAAGAGTGAAATTAGCCCATTTTATTCCTTTCTTTACTAGTAAGTGCTGGTCTAAAGCAAAATTCAGCTTTTAGTTCTTCTGAAGCCTGCAAAAGCTTTGGAACGGGAGTTACTGCCAACAAAAAAGTCAGAAATAAAATCAAACCCATACTCTTTTTAATAATAATCACCATGCAGTCTTCTCTAATTACACATTTATTTGGGTCAGGAAAGCTGGGGAGTTTAGAGGGGTTTTTTTTAGTTAATCAAACTGATCAGTGGGAATTTTCTTTTCCTTATGCAGGCCAGAGGTTTTGTACACTGTTTGATTTATTTTTGTAAGTGTAGCTGGAATCACCAGCTCTATATTGTTGTTAACATCCTGCCCATCACCTGGGATTTCCCTCTGCCTGAAGGAGTGCTGAACTGCTCTTTGCTTTTGTGGGAACTCTCCCCCTCACAGCTGCAGCCTTAAGAACATCTCAAACCTTAAATTCCTCATAAATGTCTGAATCCTAACGCAGTTTCCCAGACCTAAAAAATAATGCTGCTTTTCACAGGGCAGAAATCAGAGAAGCTCTTGACTTTGAAGGCACATCACATGAATGAATATGTCACATATGCATATGTCACATAAGGAAAAGCAAGAACAAGGAATTATTTGAAGCACTGATATTTAAGGGTGAAAAACTATAATTCCTACAGACACTTCAACTCCTTCAAATCATATATAAGGAATTACAGTGCTGCTGCTGCAGCACACTCCTCCTTTGGTGATGAGGGATCTTTTACGAAGCAATGATTTGTCTAGGTCCTCTTTTCCTATGTAATTCAAGGTGGAACAGTATCACCCACTGCCTTCTGAAAAGCCTTTCCAGTTACACAAAACCTCTGAACATCTGAGGATTTGAAAATCCTTAAAGAATAAGTGGTGTTTCTATCAGAAATGCCTAGACATGAAAGAGAAGTGATATGAGAAGTTTATCATCAACACTCTCTGGAGAAGTCTGAAATTACTTTTTTTTTTTTATATTTTCCCTGTAGACTAGTAAAAACAAATAATTACTTTTTGGATTCGAGGGAAATACAAGTTGTCACTGCAATGCCTGGTGGAAGGCGAACCTCAGCACACAGATGCTTTCACAGACTGAGGAAGGCTGAGAGCACTTATAAACATATAAATATAAACATATTCTTTCACATTTCCATCAGAGTAAGTCCACAGGGTGGAATTCACCTGCTTAAATGTCAATAGCTCATGCCATTTTAGATATCCTAGGAAATCTAATTCCTCCAGCTGCTGCCTTGGGAGGGCCTGGGTCCACTAGAGGCAACATCTCATGTGTGCCACTGCCACGCAGATGTCTCAGGCTCCCTGTGCTCTCCAAACCAGCCTGTGTTCAGGGCACTGCATCACACTCTGCTGTGGCCTTTTAGCTCAGCTGTAGGCAAACAAGACCATTTAGAATAAAAACATACTCAGTCCACTTCAACAGCAAGTCAGGAAGAGGCTTGGTGATTATCTTTGAAATAACAACATCACTGCTGCAGTCCAAATTGTCACGTGGGCAGGAATTTTACTCTACCAAAGCAAAGCCCAGCTCAACCTCAGCCCAGCCAAACAGTGCGTTTTTCTTGGCACACATTTAGATTAAACCTTTTCATTTCTGTCCTGTAAATACATTTAAACTATCACTGGGTATTTGTTTTGAACTGGACATCTAATGCTGGTGCAGAGCTTTGTCTGCACTGAGGCTTGCACTGGAATCAGCTCCTGAGTATCTAAATCGTGTTCATTCACCTACTCCATTTTTAGTAGTACATATTTAGGGAATCCATAAAGGGCTACCACTTCGTGTTTGAGATGGCCCTTTAATCCTCTCAGATATAGAGAACATTAAACCAGCTTTTATTTCCCTAAAATGAAAAGCTTAGGATTTCACATGCAGGAAGCAAAATAGCAAAACCAAAACAGTTTGCTATTTTAAACAGAGCTACTCCCTGCATAACACAGATCAACGCAGAAGATCCATTTTTTGATTATTCTTGTGGCTGATTGTTTACAGGAAATAAGCTTATATACACATATGATATAATGAATTCTTTTTCCTTTCTGAGAAAGGATTATGGGCCAGATTCAGAGAGCTGACGCACGAGGTGTACATGAGGACAGAGGATGTGTGGAGTCTGAATCCTCTCATGTGGTTCTTGAGCCCAGACTGTGGGGAAGGCTGAGGCTGAGTCCTCATGATGTCACTGGTAAAATCCACATCCCTGCTCAGCCTGGACACACACAGCAGCTCCTGACAGCCCATGTGCTTCCCCAGCAGCTCCCACCAGGGACCTGGGGCTCTACATGCAAAACATGTCAAGCAACTGGTCTGGCAGCACAGCCTCCTCTGCCTGCCCACTGGGGCAGGTGTGCTCCTAAAAGCCTGCAGACCTTCCTTTGCAAGATGATTTGTACTGACAGGCTCTGACTTTTATACTCATTTTGTAAAAAGAGGTCCCAAAGAGGATGCAAAGGACAGCTTTTAATGTGGTAACTCATTGTAGGCTTTCCTGAAATGTTTATTTGACAAATGAAGGGATATGTTGTTGCAGCAATGTCTTCCCAGCTTGCTGGCACACACATCTTCACCCTGCCGTGGTGAGAACTCAGTGGAGATAGGAAAATCTGTAGTTTCTGAAGCTGGAGAAGTGCTCAAGACACTAATGAAATTTTCAAGTTAGAACAGGATGCCTAGCTGTGACAGAGGAAGGCAAAATTGGAATGATTTAAACCCCAAGGCTGCCAGTAAAGAAGCATGTAAAGTTGTTTTTTCCTGATAATTTTCACAGGATTCTGCAAGACAGAACTCAGTATAAAAGGCTGGCTTTATGCCAGGCCAAGATGAAGCATCTTGCTCCTAACAAACAGAGATTTCCTTACTCTTCAGGTTCTCTGTTTTGGGACAAACCCCTTCATTCTCAGCAAGCCCTGGTGAGCTCAGGCTGTCCCCAGGTCATGTTGTGAAATACTACAGAAGGAAGCTGACCTGAAATCTAGAAATGAAATCAGGTACAGGGCTGCCTTGTAAGATGCCTCTGCCTGCTACAAGCAGCTGCTTCTCCTCCTTTCTGCAGCTGCTGCTCCATGCCTGCAAGGTGCCTCCAGTCCCATTTCCTGGCACTCCCAGATGCAGGTATGTGTGTGTTTTCTGCATGCAGAAATGCAAGAGGGAGGAGGGATTTTTTGCCACAGTGAAGAAAGGGAGGTGGAATTGAGTCAGGCGGTTGTGTCACAGAAGGAGAACCAGGGCTAAACCCAGTAGCTATAGAGAAAA
>VZUA01060820.1:79308-92289 GCA_013401035.1 Horornis vulcanius | reverse complement strand
TTTTACTCAAAGGTGTTATGTCAAAATAGCTTTCTCACTGCATATGTATTTCATGGATTGTACTTTAAGCCTTCTGTTTTGGAGGCGAGGCTTTGCATTGTCTGTTACTTTACAGAGCAATTTTACCTGCCCAAACAGGTTTTCAAATGCATTTGAGCCTAGCCAAGATCACAGCTTTTATTTATTAACTTTTCTTTAGTTATTTATTTACTTATAGGTATTTAATTTATTTAATAAAATAGGCACATACTTTTAAAAACTTCATAAATAGTGACTGTTACGTTGGGGCATGGAAGCAGAATCAACATTGAAAAACCAGGTTTGAAAGGCAGCACATGTTTTTGCATGTTTGTGTGTGTGTGAATGGGTGCTCTCTGGGTGCATATTTTGTCTGGTTTGGAAGGGTAGGATGCTAATTGCAGTGTGCTGAGTTCTTTGAACACGGGCTTTGTGTGTGGATTTCCCCCTCCTGAGTATAAGACTGTTTAGGCTGCATGTATTTTTAAAGTAAAATTAGATATCTGTAGAAGGTTTACAGTAATTCACTTTCAATTTAGGGCTGTTTTTTGAACCAGAACAAATAGCTGAGCATCTGTTACCCTGAAAATGTTACAAAATGCAGTCACCAGGCAAAAATCAAGCATCTCTGAAAATTATTATTTTGGCTACATAATCAAGCAAGCAATTACTGCATTATCTACAAAGTATGATCATACATTATTAATAAATTTTCAGAGAAAAAGGTTTCAGTAAATGCAGTTTTTCTGGCTTTTATGATACTCAAGACCCAGACGTAATTCTAGCTGATTGAAAATAACTTCATGGCTTTCTCATTTCCCAGTTTAAGGTGCAGTTTGGTTGGACATGAGAGACAGTAAGGAGGGAGCAGGAACAGAAGGATATGGACATTTGTGTAAGTGATTACAGACATCCTTCCTATGTGTCATGCATATCCAAAGCCAGAGAGCCAATTTTCCAGTGGAAAAGGATTTAATAAATGCAAACAGTATAGTGTGCTGTGCTATATACAGGACTTTGTATTTACATGTTCAGATATACAACCAGGAAGGCATTTTTCACTGAGCACCAGAGTTTCATGTGATACAGAAAGAACATTTTCAGAGCAGGGTGGAGAGCCCAAGAGAAGTGCTCCCTGACCTTTGATGTTCTAGGCTGCCATGACTTTACAAACTAATTCCCATCTTCAAAAGCATCTTAAAGTGGGATTAATTTCAGTTAATTTTGGCTGTCTGAATGTTAGGCATCCTAGCCAAGCTCCCACCTCAGTTTATATCTGCAGCCAGCAGAGACTCTTTCACCTGTCTTGGGTGCTTACCCTGTGACAGGATGAATCATTCAAGCTTACAAAGAAAGCATTTATACTGCTGGGCTGTAAGAGGTGAATCCGTTAAACATTAACAGTTTCAGTCAGTTTGTAAATGACTTCTGGAAATGGAAATTAGTTTTCCAATTGATCTGGGGAAGCAAGTGTTACCTCAGCCCTGACATGACCGAGCAGCACATTCTTAGTGAGCTGCACACCATAACCTAATGTCACCAGCTAGAACAGAAGGATTCACAGCCTCATTTTGGACAGGCTCTCTCTGGATCCTGCTCTAATTCCAAAGTGTATCTTAAAATGTCACCAGGAAATACTTTTGCCTTATGGACAAATTGCCCAGGTTGCTTGGGAACTCATCTGTCAAGACTGCTTTAAAGATAAAGAAAACATAAATGAGACCTGGATGGGAAAGATCTGCTCAGAACTTGTGCTAGTGCCAAGAAGTCTTCTAGATGGAAGTTGGTGTAGAGGGGGGTGTGTGTGTGAAAACACTGGCAGGCAGGCATCACAATAATTAGTTATACAAATTACTACTAATGGGTGGCAGCACCAAATGCCATGGGATAAATTTATCCTTGGCATGAAGAGGAGTAATTAATCCAAAATGCACTCTTGTGATATAGGTAAGTATTATTATTACCCCAGTTTGACAGATGCAGAGAGGTGACGTTTTGCCCTTGGCAATTCAGCTTTCCAGAAGACTGACTAAGATAATCTATGGTGGAGGATTACGTTATATCCTTTAGTTGACACTTCTTATAACGTTGGACACTATCTCATAGAGAAATGCATGGGGTAGTCAGAGATTTTGGAAGCTGATTTACAGCCAGAAAATTCAGCAAGCAGGTTCATGTTGGGGTGATCTGGAAAACCTCTAAATACACAACACAGTAGTGTTTATGCTGGCACACATGCATCAGTAAGGAAAATTTGATTTTCAGCAATGGAAACTTTCTGAGTGTCTCTTTTCCTTTGAAAATTCACACCTTTGGTATGTAAACAACAGCTCTACTCAGCTTTTGAGGTTTTCTATAAAACAGTCGATCGCTGGGCTATAGGCTTTTCCCTGCAGCATGTAAATCATCCTAATGCTGTGCTTGAGCCTGTTCCCCTCCCAGTTTATTTGCTGGTAAAGACTCGATGACCATCAGCTCAAAGAGTTCTGATGCACATTGGTAAGTCTCCCAAGCAAAGGAATATTTTAAAGTCACGCCTTCAAGGATGTGCTATCCATAGCATGAGGAGACTTTAACCGTATACCATATGTTTAGCATATAAAGGTTTCAACACATAGCAAGTTACAGCTGGACAGACAGATTGCATGTTGAATTTTCCCCATACTGATCTGTAAAGACCACAAGCTATTTGCATTTCCTGTATGGATTTTTTTTTTTTCCAGTGCAAATAATTTTGGTAATAAAAATCAAAATCTATTAGGACACACAAATCTAGCTTTCTTGACTGAGAATGAAGCCTTGGAACAAAAAACAAACAATCTAGATTGGCTGGAATTTAAGCAATACTTTATGTTTCTAATGCTAGGATATTGGGGAAAAGAAAAGTACCTTATTACAAGACAAAAGCACAATCAGACTGAATTATGGCTGCACGATGTTTACGCCATTACACAGGAAAAAATTGAAGATATCTATATTTCTTATGCCTAGTCCAGCTTTTAATGTTTCTGAGTCAATGAGTTTATCTCTTAAATTTTGCATTTCCTTAAATTTTAAAAATAAATAAAATGTTAAAAATACAAATTTCTGGTTTCTTTTCTCAGAGAACTGCTGCTTGGGACCATTCCAAAACTCTCAGAGGAAAATAGTATTTGAATACTTTCTTAATTTTGAAACTCCAGGTACAGGACACCAGTTTTTTGAACAAATGTACATTAGTAGAAAATGTCTTACCAAAATTTATTAGAGACACCCCAAGAGACAGCTCATCACAACATTCTCATGAGTACATTCCCTTCTGTGAAGTATATGATCACCTTCACGTACAGTGCAAAAACGTTTTAAGTTAGTCTTTGGAGAAATCTTAGGAGCTGTAAGCATTTAGATAAGTATTAAAATACATTATAATAAAATGCCCTTTTAAACATATAGGTATCCTAACAACCTAAACCCTGGCATTAAACACTTGGACAAATACCCGTGTCTAAAAATATGCCCTCGTCCGCTAGGCTCTCGTCCCTTCTTAGAAGGGCCGGGGGGCTGAGAGGCACAAGTTCAGGCTGGGGCAGATTAGCCTGATGGGCAAGTGCCGGGGACTATTGCAGATGCCACCTGCTGGCCCCGTGAAACACTTGGTTGCCAGCAGGAGCGCCTGGGCTGGCCACGGTCTCCTGTCAGGAGCGAGGTGGGAACTGACGTCCAGAAATCACATTAGGCTTCACAGATAAAGCTATCCCTTAAACTTCTCCTTAAATAAGCTGGAAACCAGGCTTTACGTGCCAGGAATGAGCACCTGAGAGAAAGCAGTCAGGCTCTCCCCATCTCCTGCCGGGGTGTCACTGCCAGCTGCTTGCCAGGGCAAGGTCAAAGAGCCCTGTGTTGAGAGCCTGAGCACCAAAAGGTAAACCCAGCTTTGGCTTCTGTGATCCACTCTCTGAGCTCCCTTAAATCACAGGGAACGGAGCCACCAGAGTGCCATTTCTGTCCCTTTCTGAGTGTCCGTGGTCCATATGTGGGACATTTTGCAGCCTGCAATATCAAAGACTCCAAAAATGTTGGCTTTCCATCCATGCTCAGAAAATGCCAGGATGCAAATCACTCAAATGTCTTCAGAAGCCCTTGGGAGCAAAATAATGTAGAGTTATTACTTCTCTCATGGAGGCAGTGGTTGCCACTCTGGTTAAAGTTTGAGCTGTGCTGTGCAGTGAGGAAAGAATAAAGTTCTAAAATATCTGGTAAAGAGAATTACAAAAGATTTCAAACTGAGAAAAACAGCGATGAAAACAGTGAGAAAAACAAACTGAGAAAAACAGTGTAGCGATTGGGCTGTCTCTCTCAAAATTATATCTCACCACTGAGGAAAATCACCGCTGCACTGCACCCTTTCGAGTGTACTTGTGTGCCTACACACATGTATACACAAGAGGAGAGGAAGAAGAGAAACCCCCCGAACTAGGCGGTTTCAGTTTAGCCCCATTGCAAAATGTAGGTGGTTTATTATATTTTTGTCTGGGTGGAAAGGAAGCAAACGGCCCTTGCTGGGAAGGCGGTGGGGGCTGCCTGTCCCGTGGGCCGCAGATGCTCAGGAAGCCGAAGCCCTGGTGCAGCTTCTGCATAGGAAGCGCTGCCCTCCCCGAGCGCCCCTGCCCACCGGGCCCGCTCCCGCCGCCCGCCAACCCCCGCCGCTTATCTAAGGTACGGCGGCTTCCTCGCACCCCGCCGGCTGTGTGGCAACCTGCTGCTGTTTATTGCATAACAAAGCAGTTGCATAAGAGGATCTTAAGAAAGGATCAAATAATTAACAGTGAATAACTGCCGCTGCGTGTTTTGACAATCTGAACCCGGACAATAGTTTGGGGCAAAATAAAGAAGCGTGAGAGGATCTGTTTCCTGAAACGGTGCACGGCTGATTTAAATCCCGTGTCAGTTTTTCCAGCTAAAGGCTCAGCCTTAATTAGTCTAGACCAAACCAGCTGGGACTTCATCATTAGCCTATTTATCTAATGTTGGTCATCTTTCACAAGCCCAAGGAAAAACACAGATCCTTGCTCTTGTGACCACTTGCACATCTTCCAGGTTCCTGCCCAGCACAGCCCAATGTGTCCCCGTGTCATTCCTTACCACAGGACCAAAGTGATGCTTTGTTGGTCCACTGTGAATTATTGCACTAAAGGTACCAACCATGGTCAACTATTGCACTAAAAGTACCACTTGGTCAAGTACAACTTTCTACTAAGAATGAGATACAGAAACTTGCCCAGAGATGGGATAAACGGCATCAGGAGGGTCTTCTCCCACTGAAGTATCTGCAGAGAAGAGCTCCCCTGTAGCTGCTAAGAGCATGTATGAAAACAGGGGACATTTTGCGGAAAAACCTGACTTTGCAAGTAAAAGTACTATGGGGAGATGAGCAAGCAAATATTCTCCATTAGTCCCCACCCAGATGACAGAACTGGAGACANTTTTTTTTTTTTTTTTTTTCACTGTTGTATCACCATATCCTGACTTCTGTAAGAGAGAGAATAATACCCCAAACTTTGTGAAATTAGGCAGGTGAGTTTGCAGGCAGTCACAGTTCAGTTAGAAACTCTAGAAAAGATAACAAGTTGGAAATAAGATACCCCATACATGGGCATTCTTAAAGACTTGTCCGCTTCCACATTACGGCAACTTTTATTTGCAAACTAAAATAAGGTTTTTCACTGAAGAAAGCAGTCTAAGTCCTTGGACAAGGAGCTGTAGCTCACAACTCTTGATAAGCACTGCCAACTTACTGCACAAAGGAAAACCACTCTTTTCTGCTGATGAATTCCAAATCTTTGGATGGGACAGTCAATGAAGTCCATTGGTAGGAGCCTGAAATGGTGCTACCTGGAAACTCATGTATCAGTCAAGAGCCTCCTTACCTTGTAATTTTGTCTCCCATAACATTTAAGAACTGAAACTTTGGCAGAGGATAAGCACAGATTTGGGAGAGCCTTCTTCAGCCTTTTGGTAAGGGCAGGGAGAACTCTGTCAAAAACTAATGTAGGATACTGCCCTTGCCTCAGACAGAGGTGGCAGATGTGTGCCAAGGTGCTGGGCAGGATGAGTATTCCTTTCTTGGTATCCTAAGGCAGTGCTCAGGCATAAAAAAATTATCTGTTATTATTCATCATCCATAATAAAATGGTATTAAGTCAGAATCTGCTATTAACTCTTTAGTGGCTGGACTTAGATTCTTCCAGTATGAGTTACACACTAATGCAAAATGCATTATGCTTTTATGGTAAAATCCCACTAACTGCACCAAGAGGTTAATTAAACTGGAGAGAAGAAAATAAAGAGGCTTTTAGAATGAATTATTCAGAAGGTCATTAAGAATCAGGCACACATGGGAAGCACGATACTTAGAAATCCTAAATGTAAACACACATTCTTGGATTAATGTGAGATTAAGAAGATAAAGAGGAGTTGTGTTGCTACTAACTATTGTTAAACAGAAGAGTTAGCCTGCATGCCTTAAGAATTGAGAACATTTCTGGTGCAGAGGACTAAGGAGGGTGAGATGGATGCTCTAAGGGGAGCATATCAGACCTCAGAAGGCTTCCTCATTCTGTGCTGGCCACTTGGGTCTCCTTTTGTCATGGACCTCCTTGTCCCTGCTTCAGGTAGCACAGGTTGGGTAAAGTGACTGAAAATGCATCCTAACTGTACTGACACCAAATCACCATGATCCCTGGGCATCACCTGGCGGAGCCATTGCGGGGTCACAGCGGTCACTGCCTGCCTTTGCTGACCACTGATCCCCTGGATGTGCAGACTCAGATGTTCACCTTGCCCAATGGCACTGACTGCTCCCCAGTGGAGGAAATCAAAACTCATGGAGCCTAGGTTTTCTTGGGGGAAGCAAAAAAAGTGTCAGTAACCTTCCTGCTGCCTTGGCCCCAGCATGGGTGTGATTCTAACAGTGGGGCCATTCTTCTTGCTTCCCACTCATGTCTCTGTTCTCAGAGCTGATTTTGATTGAAGCTGGCCATCTTAACTCTACACCAGCCCCCCATCCCAGGGTGTGTGAGTCACCTCCTGAGCTATCAGATGTGTGAGAAGTCTCAAACACAAATGCTTTTTCTCTGAGAAGACTGCTTGATGAATGTGGTGATCAGCACATTGACCAAGACAGGCCCTTGCAGTATTTTCTGAACAGTGAATGCTTTCTTTGTCTCCCATTTTGAAGCCACAGTGCAGCCACTGGTATGTTCAGCTACACTACTGACATTTTACACTTTGAAGAAACAACAAATGCATGAATTAATGTGAGCTTTTGGGCCCTGAGTCTCACAGTTAGCAAGTCTCCACTGGGGCAATGAAAAGTGAGGCTATAGTATATATAAATTATACTTATGCTGCATTTGTGGTCCCTTTATACAGTCAGAAAAATATCAAAAGGTAGATGAACATTAGGCTCCCAGTCTAGATTGCATCTATTTAAGTCAAGAAGGCCAAAGGTGTTTGCAGTGATAAAACATGATGCTTATCTCTGGCTCTGTGAGACCCTTTGTCTTAAGCTGTCTTGAGGTGCAGTCTGCAGATCATTTTAAGAGCTGTAATAGAGGGGGAATAGGAATAATGCTTTATTACTAACCCGGCCTGGAGCTGTGCTCTTTTATTGTTCTCTCTCTTAATAGAAGAATTTGATAATGCAAACTCTTGAATGTAATTTCTTTTCATTATTAACCAACTGAAAACAATTTATTCCTTCACCTTAAAAGTAACTCCCTTGTATTTCCATTGAGAAATGGCTACTGTGGGGATGAAAAGATCATGCTTTCCTCAAGCCAGCTCAAATATTTGAAAATAAATACTGCAAAACATTCACTTGAATTCTTCTGAACAGACTGATTTTCAGTTTGAAAAGCAAATAGAGGACAAGGCTTGGGGATGCCATGTCCCAACGTGGTCATTCAAAACAATGAATGTTCTGCAAGTTCAAGGATGTATGTCAAGTCTCTGCCACAGTGAAGGGGCATTCTTGTAAGGTCAGCTGCTGTCATGAGATGTTTGCTGTGATCCTCCCTCTTAAATGGATTGACATGGGCACTTCTTCAGCCTGGATTTGGCCTGGATAAAGAGCCAGAGGGATAAATTTCTAGGGGAAGCTTGAACCCAGTGTTTCATGATGTTTCACAAAATATGTACTCCACAGAAGAATAATTTCCTGCAATCGGAGAAACACCCTCTTCTCTGTCAAGACAGAGACATGACCTTTAAGTTTTGAGGAGCCTTTCTTTCTGATCACCTTTGCTTGTTTCATTTTTAACTTGCTAAATGAACATTGTGTATGGAGCTAGCCAATTCACAGTCCCTGATGCCATAACCAACATTGTCACCTGGGAGGCAAACCACTAAGTGCCAAATAACAACGTTGGAAAGCAGGCTCTTTGCTCCTGAGTTCAGTCTACTTTGCTAATGGTGGCCATGCAGGCTGGGCAGCTGCTGCTGTGGAGCTGACAGGCCCCAGTGACTGAGCATCCTGCACAAGGTCCAGCCACCACAGAAGCCACCTGGGCCAGCTGAGCTGCATTGGGGGTGTGCATGGGCATGCAGAGTGATAGGGAGGGTTTTGTGGGAGGCATTTCAGTAGCTGCTGACTGGGCTTCTCCCAGCTAAGTTGGAGGAGGGGCAACACAGCACTTCGAAGCACTTTCTTGATTTGCAAGAGAAAATGGTGGATGAGGCAAAAAAGGGACTGAAGTCTGGGTCAGTTCCCCTAAAGGTACCACCCTCCCTATAGCCCTCACTTTGCATGAGCAAAGTGGTTGCTCTGCCCCACCAAGACCTGTACCTCAGCACAGTTTCTGAAAAGGAGCCTGTCTCCTCTGCCAGCCTCCCTGTGTGCTGCCCAACCACTCCTCTATCAGCTCTTGCTGCCTCCCACCTCACCCCACAGACTGCCAAATGCATCTCACTTTTACAGAGCTCCCCCCTCAAATTCTCTGGCAGGAAGGACTGCTGATTCACACACACCACCCTGATCCTCAAAAGCATTTCCTCCATGCCATGAACAGCCATGGAACTCACATAGCCAATTCTAGGAGTATTCTGTCATCTCAGGTACAACTAGCTTTTACCCATCTTAACTTAGAAATCTTTACCTAATACGGTGGATATCTTCAGTCTGTGCAGTGCTTCTGCTTTAATCCTTGTGACCATAGTCTTAAGACTTCATGGTCTAGCAAGGGCAGGGCACAAAGCACTCCATGAAAATATGCCCTAGGATTTATTTTTTGAAGGGCAGAGTCATCTACATACCCTGCTATTGTGGCTTTAAGTGCAGATGTCTCACAAATGTGCAGAATTTTTTCACTCTTCCTCCAAAAGAAAAAAAGAAAGTGACACGACATGTGCTGTGTGCCAGGGTTTGTTTTACAGGAGAGGATAGGATATGTGCCAGGACAAGGTGTCACCATTTAACTTACTTTCCTGAATATTCAGATGAAGCTGGTGGCACATCAGCTCCCTGCTTGCTCTTGGCATCGAGCTGTCCTGCTCGGTAGCTCCCCATCTTCTGCTCGTTGGCTGCCGAGTTGTCTAAGCTCATTTGTCCCCTCAAGACGGTGTGAGCCACACTCTCACTCTTTTTTCTGTTGAGATGTGAAATCTTAAAATGAGATCTTAATAGAGTTAAAAAATCTGTTAGCTATTCTTTTCCACTTGTGTCTACTGCTAGCATGGCACAGGAGTTACACTAAGGCTTCTATGCCTCCTTACACTATCAGCTATCTCAGTGGTTGTGGGGGTGCTGGAATGTGATGGAAGAGGTATTGAAATTCAGTTCCTGAAAGAGAGTTTTTGTTGTTTTTATGGGAAGACAATCAGTCCAGTTTGCAGGCAAAGTGAGATGGACTTACCTCAGTCTTCCATAGTGTCTTTCCAGCGACGAGTCAGTCATGTCATGAAGAGCAGTGGATGCCAAATGCACTTGAACACAATTGAATGTGGTGTAATTGTCTCTAAACTGTTTGGG
The DNA here is from genome assembly GCA_013401035.1 of Horornis vulcanius. Classification (NCBI taxonomy): domain Eukaryota; kingdom Metazoa; phylum Chordata; class Aves; order Passeriformes; family Scotocercidae; genus Horornis; species Horornis vulcanius. The sequence continues at coordinate 82,265 of VZUA01060820.1, read as the reverse complement.
TGTGCCACATAACAGCCACAGTTGCACAGGTGACAAAGCAGAAAGTTAATCAGGGAGAGGTGGAACTGTTGGGTGAGGGTGTTGATCTGCTGGAGGGCAGGAATGATTTGCAGAGGGATTGATGGGCAGGTTGGATTGATGGACTGAGGCTAGTGGTATGAGGTTCACCAAGGCCAAGTGTCAGGCCAGTCTTGGGGCAGAGTGGCTGGAAAGCTGCCTGTCAAAAAAGTACCTGGGGGTGCTGGTCCACCGTGGCTGAACATGTGCCAGCGTTGCCCAGGTGGCCAGAAAGGTTCTTCTGCCCTCATGTGTGATCTGCAATTCCTAATCTGCTACTGGGAGATATTTTCTAACCTGTCCTTAAAATGTTCCAGAGGATGGCATTTCCACAGCCTTCCGCATTAATGCTACAGTACTTCACTGAATGGGTAGAAAGTGAAAAAATGTTTCCTGTTTCCTCTGGTACTGTTTCTTGTTCTAATCACAAGGCATCTGGAAAGTAGTAGGTTTTTGGTACCTTTTGCAATGATCCTTTATTTGCTTTGGCTTTTGCTTGCCATTTAGTTAAGCTTAGCAAAAAGTGCTCTGTGAAGGAGTACAGTTAAAACCAGTGAGCACATGCAGCCATACAGTCCTCACAACCTGGAGGCAGGGGGCTTGCTGCTTTTCAAAATCTGGCTCTGAGTGATGTTCCTGCCATTCCTGCTTAACTTGTCTGCCTTGGGTTTGCTATTCAGACTGGTGATCAGTCTGAGACTGCTTTTGGAGAAAAAAAACAGGCATGTGACCACTGAACCCCTCCTGTGCAGCAGCAATTCTTGCTCAGCTGACAGGTTGGTGGTGTGTTGGGAGTGCAGAGGAAGGGGGAGAATATCTGACCATTGGTTGCAGTGCCAGCTCCTCGTCTAAAGAAGAAAATTAGGGAGAGCACACAAGCCAAAGGACCTCTGAAGCTGTAGGCTTTCAGGACACCTTGAAGGATCTGTAGCCAAGGCTTATCTCTCCCCAAACTATCACCAATGTGAATTTAGAATAATTTTGAAAGAAATTTTACTTTGCTATGATCCAGGTATTATAATACTGAAGGTCCTTATTGTTGGTAAATGGGCATCTGTGACTTCACAATAAATGGAGACACATGAAGGTTTAATATTATTGGATATTCATAAGAGCAATGAAAAGGAGTGTCCAGTGCATTGCAGAAGAAAAGACAGAAGCTTCTCTTTCTCTATTCCAGTATTTATCACTAAATCAGATGTATTTGAATCATGTGAAAGCAACTTGCTGGGCAAGATATAGCATCTACAGAGAAATAGCACATGATCTTATACATGGGGTCAACACCATAACATGCAAAGGGCACCCCCCAGAATATATGTTGGTATAACTCTGTTATTTCTGACCTTTCACGTGAGTGGCACGAGGCATGAGATTGTCATCTTCATAATGCCATTTAAACATGGCAGGGTTATGTGTGTGAAAGTATGCCATCATTTCAAAGCATGAGGGCAATAGGTTTTATTGAAAGACATCATCTTTTTGCTGTAAGGAAAGAAAACACTTCCTCTCTTCCTCCAGACTGTTCAGGGAAAGTGACTGCCACACTGGAAAATAGCATTTCTAAACTCAATGAAATTCAACAGTCTTTAAAACTACTGAAAACAGATATTAAAAATACAGTTCTTGAATAGCCCTGGTGAAAGCTTATGCTATTGGTTAGAATGAATTTAGAGACTAAAATCAAGACTTCAAATATTGGAAGAGTGGAAAGAAATCACCTTGAAACATAAATATCATGTTAATCAGTAATTATGGCATGAAGTCAGTGCATGTGGAACTGGAAAACTTAAAAATGTGCAAGTAAGAAAATTCACTAATGAGTTACGTTTTTTCCAGGAACTACAACTCCAAGAAAAAACAAAAATTAACTCATGTTCTAGGAGATTCACAATAAAGTTGCTAGGGGTTTTTTTTGTGTTACTTATGAAGGTGGACATCTGCACTTTAGACTCCACTAGACACTGGAGTAAACTGATTTTTAATAACCATCTCCTGCTTACCCCCAATTCCTTATATACCCATGTGGCAGAAACATTAAAACAGCAATATCTTTTTATATTTCAACCTCACACTCTGCTGAAGCAGAGCTTGCAGTTGTGACTGTTTGGGAACTGCTGCACAAAATTAAGCCTCTGGGCTGTTTGTTGTACACAAGCCTTCCAAAGCTGATAGTTCCAAGCTTGAGAGAGGGAACCAAGAGGGATATGCAGTGTCTTAATAAATATTTCAGTTCATGTTTACATAGTATACAACTTTGCAAATAACACATAAAACATTTTGAAAAATCTTTGAAATAGAAACCTTCAGGAACAATGCATTGATGTTTTCTTCACGACAGCCTCCTCCTCCTCCTCCTTCTCCTCCCCTCTGCTGAGATCACAGATGTCAAATACAAGATCTTTATACACTGTTTACATTCCTGTTCTTTAGCATAGAGACACAGACTTTTCCAGGCACTGAGTTTCTTAGCTTCCTGAGTCTCAGACAACATGCTCATCCAAGGATCCTGTACCTTCCCAGAGGACGTCCCTCTTACCAGGGGCTGCAGGGCAGGATCTTCCAAGGGAGTTTTTGCTGGAGACTTGAGAATGCTGAATGAGCCTTCAGGCACAGGTGCCTGCATTGGGATTTTGCAAGGACAGTTTAACTCCTTTGAGTCTTTTTTTGCATTCCTGAAAGAAAGGAAAGAGAAAAAGGGAAGAGTTGCTGTCTTGGCCCATCTTCTGAAGAACCACCTTCTGGTTCATGTATGCCACAAGACAGGGTAAAGATCTATTAAAGACATCATGAGGCAGAAACACAGAAAAATCTGCTCACAACCCTTCTGATTGTGAGTAAGAAATCTGAATCAAAGCCACGCAGAAGTCCTAAGTCCTGTCCTGCATATTTCCGCAGAT
>VZUA01060820.1:36470-48404 GCA_013401035.1 Horornis vulcanius | reverse complement strand
GCTTGCTCACCTTCCAATAGGTTAAATTTGAGCCTGCACCTTTTTTTATGCTTTATAAAAATATATTTGCAGCATTTGCAAGGGAGAATATTCCCCACAGAGCAGAATTTTTACTAATATGCCTGTTCTTCCTAGGATAATATCTCACATGACTGGAAACAGGCTCTCAGAAAAATCTTGAGCTAAAAAAATCTGGGCATGACTTTTCTATGGATCATGACTGCATATGGATGCCCTAGCACTTCTGAGGACCCAGGCACTTTTTTGGAGCTTTCCAAGGAGCTATATATGAAATTACACGTACTGATCTCCTCCCAGTATCTGAAAGGCAATAGGGTTTGTGTAATGGGATAGTGTATGCAAGGATGTAACTGTGGCTCTGGCTGGGCTGCCTGCTGCTTTCTACATTGACTGCAGCAGAAAGCTCACAAAGGTCAGTGCAGAGTCCAAGTTTTCCAGGCAGAAAATCCAAGAATGAAGCATCATTAGTACGACTGAGTGATGAATAATCCAGCATTAATTGCTAAATGTTAGAGTCATCTATGGATGGGAAGAGCAGTTTACCCCCAGGCACATGGTGTGACTCTTTGGGATGGTCCTGGACACAGCCAGAATTTGGACTCAATGATCCTTGTGGGTCCCTTCCAACCCAGCACATTCTGTGATTCTGTGATAGAGACATTTTACACTCAGGCTGTGAATAGATATACAGCTCCTTCCTTAGGACATTCCACTTGTTTTCCAGTTATTCCTGCTGTAGATATTTATTGCATATTTCCTGTTGTGTGGATTGAGGCACCTTGCTCTTTTTAAGGTTTTGGTATTGAATCCTCTCTAAAAGAAAGGATCATCTCCTTTGAGTCAACGTATAACCTGGACAGGAGCAACAGAAACTTAAGAGTCAGGTGTCATCTATAGTTTGATCCTTTAAGCTTGCTGTTTCACTTCTATTAATCATCATAGCTAGAGCCTTTATTTCTCATCTAGTATCATATAGACATATTGAATAGAAAATTCAAGAGATTAGACCCCTGTGGTAGTCCTCACAGCACTGAGGACCAACTACCTCAAAATAGATTCTTGGCTTTCTGGGGTTAAAGGGTTGAAGTGACTCTGGTCCCTCCAGAATTTGTAACTACAGTCCACTGAGATGCAAGGGCCCCTCTGTATGATCTTTGGAAAGTCAGTGAAACTGGGAGAGGCCTCTCTCTAGTGACTGGAGAAAAGCAAATGCTATACACACATGGTCAAAAAAGACCAAAAAGGACAATCCAGTCTTACTTTGATCCCTGGGAAAAAAGTGCTCTTGGAAGGTATTTTTTGGCACAGAAAGGAATGAAGGTGATTGCTATCAGTTAGCATGGACTTAAGAGTGGTAAGTCATGCCTGATCAACCTGACTGTCTCCTGTGATAAAACAACTGGCNATGAGTGAATAACTAGAGGGTTGAAAAATTGTTTGGATAATCAGGCTTTGAGGATTAATGGGTCATCCTTCACCTAGAAGCTGGTAACAAGTGGGTACCACAGTTGTCCTTCTTGTAAAGTCTTTAGTTTAACATCTTTATCAATGTCTCAAAGAGGGTGGTGAAGTCCACTTTCATCTAATCTCAGATCTGGCCATGCTTCAGCAGGAGGCTAGAGGAGAGACCTTCTGTAGACCCTTCCAACCTCAGTTATCCCAAGATCCTGTAAGAAGACATGGAATACAATCCATGCTGTTCTTTCAGAGAATATTAACATTTGAAATGTAGCGTGCATCAGCATTCTTTGAACTTCATCACAGTGCCTGCTGCAGGCAATTTCCCTTTCTGTTTTTCCATGTTGTGGGTATGTCCATCACAGAAGACCATGATGGGTCAGATGGCTTTGTTACTTACAGACAGTTCACATCCTGAAGCTGTGATTTGGTTTTCTCTCTCTTTTTACTCGCACAATGAATTTCAGCACTTGGCTCTCACATATATTCTAGCTGTCACTATGGTTTCAAATCAGTACAAGGTTTTCCACTTAAAGAGTTAAAAAGAGAAGCAATATTCCAGCACTAATGAGTCAAATATTATAGCTGAAAAAGGGCTGTGTGTCCTGAAATAGATTGGAGAGGATCAGTGTTGTAACCAGGTTTCCGTGTGAACCTCTGACTTTTATAAATACCAGAGACTCCTTCCTTTCAGATCCCAAGTTTGCCTTCCTCATCTGGCTTGTTGCTTCCTTTAGTTGCATTGGGAGGGGTCTGGTGTTTTGTAGGGAGAACCCTGGGTTATTGTTGTCTAACTGGCCTTGTTGTTTTTTTCCACAGATACTGTCCCACGGGCTTCAGAAACTGTGAGGCCAGTGAAAGGTGATTTTTCTATGTACAGTTCTTGCTGAGAAAGCCACACTTAAAATATTGTCTGGTTTAAAATCCAAGGTGAAACACTCTTGGGTTTCAATGAGGACAAAGTTTCAATCAGTTCTTTGTGCAGGATGATGTTCCTCACAGGGAGGAGGTTTATGTGAGGGCAAAAATCCTGTGAACTTCAGAGAAAACTGGTTCCCTGGACTCTCTAAAAAATGTATTTGGTCATTGTGGTATAATGTGTATGGCATTTAACTTTTTGCATAATGTCACTCTGAAGGTTCTTGCAGACCCTGGGCAGGAAATCACTCCATTATGATCACATTGTCTGCCTGTCCTCCCTTCCTGCCTCCAGCAGTAACTTTTTAGTCAATTAACTACTTGAATCTATCCATTTTCCATTTTATTATTTTATATATAGTCTAGCGCTGGGGAAAGAATTCAGATGGAGTTTGTGACTTAATAGGCACTATGAGATCTAACTGCAAGAGAAGGAGCCACAGCTATCTCAGCTTCACTGATTCCAGGCTTTCCCCTTTTATTTCAGTCTCAGGTAATATTAGCATATTCTTCCTCTAATGGGTTTTATTTTAACATGCCCTTGTCTGCAGACAGCTGAGTTGAGAGAAAACCAGATGTAACTTGAGTTTTCCCTACTGCTTTCCTAGCAGAACAGCAAATGTGCGTTCCCAGGGGCTGATTAGTTCCTGCTTGGACAATGCCAATCACAGACTTGCTTGCATCTCCATCTATTCCCAGAAATAACTAAGGAAAACTATACCAGGTTTCTAGAGTCTTGCTCTAAAGATAGCTGGGAGGATGACTGAAATGTTAAGGTGTTAGAGTGTATGTGAAACAAGGCAATAAGGAAGAAAAAAAACTATTTGAATAGTCAACACCTAGGGTCTAATCTTAAAATTTTAAGGTAGAGTATTTTTAAGGGAGAGTAAAGTAAGTTGTGTCTGAAATTTCCTGTGGCCCCACCCCAGACTTGCAGTGATATTTGCAGAAGAAACTTGTTTACAAGCTCATATCATACCTGTCACATGGGAGAAGAGTTAAGTGAGCCAGTGACTTGCTGGAAAAGGATACAGATAGTAGTGAGGTGTTAGCTGAAACAGGGAGCTGGGTTTCCCAGAGGGCAGCTTTATCAGGCTGTCTGTTCTGTTTCTCCAACCTTATGGGAAAGGCTTGGCAGAAGTCAGACAGGTTAACTGCTGTGTTACAGTCTTGTGAAGGCCTTACCTGTACTGCATCACACATGGTTTGTACAACCTCTGGATCCAGATCTCTCACATACCTGCTGTGCATGAGCTGACAGGGCTGTAGCAGCACTGCCGGGTATTTGGTGCTTGTCTGCACCAAATACCAAGCTGCAAATCTGACAGGGTGCTTCTGCTCAGGGTCATATTCAGGGAAGTTATTCATTTGTTTGCAGAGAGGCTGTGGATGCACGAGTCCCACCAGCTGCAGGACTGAGCTCCGTGTATCTAGCTATGTTTTGTCACTGGGGATTTTCCCAAGGCCAGAATATTGACCATCTCTTAAAGGCTGATGCCACAGGGTAATAGCCAAAGACACCAAAGTAAGCAGCCTTTACATGTCATGGGCTTTCAGCAGTTGTTTAGAATTTCCATGCTTTAGCCTCAAGAAATTTTTTTCCTTGTAAAATTACTAACTATACAGGCATCCATGATGTCAATGAGCTTTGCCTCTCTGTGCATTACTGAGCATGGTCTCGTGTTGCGTTCAGTGAACTTTGAGCTAGAAGCATGGAGTGATAAGACAAATGTGAATTAGTTTTTCCTTCATGAATTACCAATTTACATTCACCTTTTGTTTTTTTCCATCTTAAAGTAATTGTAAACAGGTTGACTTCTTCACCAAGATTGTGTGGAAATACAGGATATATATATTTAGCACCAGTCAATCTGTTGAGAATGAGTAGGAAACCCATCAGTTCCTGAGGCTGTAATAGATTTCCTCTGCACAACATGTCAGCAGCCTGATGGAGCTGAGGATATTCTGCCTGTGTACTTGAAATGTCAGGAATGCAGTGTTTATTTGCAGCAAAAAGGCTGAAAATCAGGGCCTTAAGTCTCTCACCCAGAGGTTACATGAATCTTCAACAAGCTGCTGAGAGAGATAAAAGCTGTGTAGCTGGTACTTGGTAGCAACGAAGCATCACTGAAATCAAACTGCAGGCTGCAGTCACCCATGTGAGGTGTCTGTGACAGTGTCTGGTCCACTGCCCTTCATCCTCTCTTTGGAAACACACTCATTTTCCAAGGGCTTGGAACCACTTAGACCAATTTTAGCAGAATTTGTCTTACCAATGTATATGGTGCTCTTTGCAGAGCTCTTTAAGTGTGTGCTGGAAAACACGCATTTATCATCTTTTATGTGCAGCCCAAAAACTGTAACTCTTGCAGAGAATTAGTGTCAAGATAATGTTTTAGTTAACAATAAGAGCTTACAAATTCACTTATAAAAGCTTCAGGGGGTCGCAGTACACCAAAGCACCCTTCTAGGAGCTTTAGCAGTCGATAGTAGAAGCCAAAGTAACAGTAAATCAGCAGGATAAGCACATAGAAAACTCTCAAACACCCTGTCTCAGTTTCCCATGATTTGCAGCTCCGAGATTTCCTGAACTTGTGATGTGTTTTATATATTTCATACATCTGAATGCTTTTTTCTTCCATTAATTTTTTCATTAATTAATTCCAACTCAACAGTTTACTCAACTGATGTAAATTTTTACAACTTGCGGAAAAGAATTTCACAAGTTTACTGAGCACAGATGAAAGCTATATTAACGTATTTGCAGCTGATGCTCACTTGTTCTTATGCTGTAAGCAGCAGAAAAACACTTTTTCCCTACAACTCTGTTTCTGTAAGACACAAACTAAGTGAGGAGTGAGCAAAGTATTATCTATTCTCTGTATTGTCTTATTCTCAGTAACACAAGTAAAAGAAATGCAGAGAACTCTTTTGATGAAAACTTTTACACATCTGAAGGAATATCTCCAAGTTTACTGAAGTTCCTTCAGCTACTGAAGACAAAATAAGAACATAGTGGACAGAGGAAAATGCCTTTCTTACCATTTCAGAAAATGGCCCAGGTGGGAGCAGTGGGTGACTCTCCCCCATTTGCAGCTCACAGCCACATAGACACACTGTGCTATATCTGAAAAAGGTTGCAGTGGTTTTAGTTTCACAAGAAGTGTTAGCTGGAGGAAGGACTGAAGCTGTGCCTCTCCACTACTGCCAGCTACCACAGCTTTCCCTCCTATAGCTGCCATGTCCCTTTTTATAGCTGTGATGCTCAGTAAACCATGTCCTGGAAGCTGAGTTCAAAATAACCTGAGAAAACCAATCAACCAACCAAATAAACCCTCCCCAATTTATTTTCAGTCAGCTCTGTCCTTTGCTGGAACAAAAAACCACATAGAACGTGGGGTAAGGATTAAGCCCAAGAGTCCTAAGCAAAAGTTAGGGAGTTTCTTCCAATGAAGAAAACTTCATCTTTCTGATGAAGAAACTGCCCAACTCTGACACTTAATATCAGAGTAAGTCTCAGAGAAATGCTGAGCTGAACAATACTGAAAGTATATATGCTGCAAGTACAGCTTGTGAAACAAGAGCTGCCCGAGATGTACCTTGCATTTTTTTTACCATGATATTTAAGCTCTGTTGAATTGTAATATGCCCAAACAGAGGAATATGTTCTTAAAAAAGAAAAGGCATCATATAATGAAAAATTAAAAGCACTTCGTCAATTCAGATGAGAAATCCGTCACAGACACTTCTGTGGCAAAGAGCTCTTCACCTTAGGCTAGTGAATTTTTGGAGTAACTGACAAATATGTTTATGGCATGGTGATTTGAATATACATATTTATGTGAATATATTGATTTGTTTGAAAGCTATGTAATGGTCAGGAATTTTAACGATGTTTAGGAGTCAGAAGGGAGGAGAAAGTTTTAAACATACAGCAATGATTTTCTAGAGTCTACTTGTAAAACTGTTGATTGAATGAAAAGGTTTAAGACTGCAGACAGATTTTGGAAACTTTTCTTCAATGTCTAAGATATCTATCTCATCATGCAAAGCCCAGTTTCAGCAGAATTATAAAGATTGCATCTTATTTGATTTCAAAGCTGGCCCCATAACAGACTCAACAAACTATAGCTATTAAGGGACTCTACATGATACAACATTGATTTCTCTAATAGCTATATAATTATGCTGAGGAGCAAATTGCTAATAAAACTCAATAATCCTCCTGAAAAATTAGCAACATTAGCCCGGGAGCAGGCATGAAATGACCAAAGCCATTGCTCTGATAGCATTACCAAATATACATTAATAATTGTATTGCTTTAGCTGCACACTCCCCACTGTTTTAGTACTTAACTATACTGAAATGCTAAATAGTTGTTGCCAGTTTAAGAATTTTATCAGACAATATAAAGATGTCGTTGTGATTGTAATACAAAACTACACATAAGTGCAGCAAAAAAGTTCTGCTGGTGAAGTTATCTCCTAAGAGCTCCATTTATGGGTATTACCCAGAGTTTAAAGAGAGCTTTTATACCCCCGAGTCTTAACTCAGTAAGTAACTGATAAGATAGGCCTGCTTTCCCTCTGTTCGGCCGGTTCATGGTGGTAAATGGTGCTCCTGTTTGTGCTGCATTTCAGTCATCCAGCCCCTGCTTTTCTGCCTCTTATCCCTCCCCGCAGCCAGCCAGGAGCCAGCACAAACAGCCTGGGAACAGGGCAACGCTGCACACGGGAGACAAGTCCAGCCCAGACCCTGGAAACCTTTCAGCAGCCAAAAATAGCAGCGCTGAGAAGATGCCGGCAAAGTCGGGTCTTGACATTGACTGATGCTGGCCAACGCTGCGGAGCATCCGTCACGCCAATCGCCTGACAAAACACCGTCCTCTGCTGACTGTCCCACACCCTCCTTCCTCCCCACGGAAGCCGGGTATCTTGTGGAGACCTGCTTGGGAATCATGCCAGACAGATGTCACCTTCTCACCAAGGGGCCCTATTTACAGGTTTGGGGAGACACAAACAGATTTTAGGAATACTCTGGCTTGAAAGGGAAAGACTGGGGGATAGCTGTCCATAAAACCCTGAATGACGCAATGAAAGTGAGTAGGGAAAACTTGATCGATGTACTGGAAAATAGCCTGGGCCATCAAGTGAAATCTGCATGCAAACAGCTCTTGCTGTGGGGTGCTGCAAATGTTAAGGGTTGCACATGAGTTCAAAAACTGGAAAATCCATCAAAGGATATTAAACAAAAGGATCCATTGCTGGTTCAGATGCCTTGCCCAACTAATCAGCTCTTAAACCATAGCCTGAACATGGTGAACAGAAAAATAAATTGATCAATTCTACAAGTGAAACCCTAGAAAACTTCAGGAATTTTCCTTCCCAGGAATAAATGGGCCCTGTTTCTGCATGAAATATGCACTACAAAGCAGTCTCTACATAACTAGCAGCAAGCAGTGCTGGTCTTCCAATGAGACAGTGCAACCTGAAGGTCTCTAACAAGCAAAACCCCTTTGTTCTTCTTCAGTTCCTGGAGCTAAAGCACAACTCTCCAGGACCTATGCATATTTGAAAAGGATATACACAATTATTAAAACTTACTTTCAGTCTTTGGCTCCTCTCCCCTGCTCCATGCAATGCAGCCTAGGCAGAGTGTCAGTCCCAAAACCAAGGCCACTACTGCCTGCTGGGCCCCATCAGCTGCAGAGTTAACCAGGGTCTGGTACGCTGGGAATAAGTGGTGGAAAACAACCTGCCATCTTCAGCCTCAGATGGGTCTGATAGGGGTGAAACAAGACAGATAACCTTTGCTGCTGCTGCTGTACATGACACAAAGGGGCAGTGGAATACACCAAGAAGTGCAAGAAATTCCAGCAACCAGCCAAAACTTGAATTCCTCTGGTTATTCCCAAGTGGGGAGATGCTGCAGCTGAAGGTGTGACTTCAGCACATCCAGAGGTTACCCTGTGGCTGACTAGCAGGAGCTAGTGAGCTTGGTGCCAGCAGCACAGACTTTGCTGTGTCCCGCTATCACGGGGCCATCACCATTACAGGAGATGCTGGGCCAAGCAGAAGTCCAGGCTGCCAAAGCCTCACTGGTACTGCTGCTTAGCTGGGCAGGATGAAAACGACCTTATGTCTCTTTACAATGAGTGACAATCATGCTTCTGACTCTAGTGTGGAAACAGACCAAGAGGAATAAAACTGAACTTTCTTTGTGAAACCACTGCTGATCACACCACTTAGCACGACTCTACTGAAGGAGTAGGGAGCCCAGGGAAAGAGCTTTGCAGGATGGTGAACAGATTCAGCTCTCCTTGGAAAAGATAATTTCATTTCGTATCCTCCACTTTTTGAAAAAGTCTTTTCTTGATCAGGACTTAGGAAACCCCATAGCACTGCCATTTTACCTGGCACCAGAGGCTGTGTCTGACATTGCAGATGGGTCTGGAAATTGAATTCATTTCCCCCCGACTCCTCCCCAAAACTTAAAGAGCAGTAATCATTCACCATAACAAGTCATCCTAACAAGCTGCAGGGCAGAGATATTTCACATTTGAACCAACCAGTGGCAGCCAGTGAACAATGTCTAGGTAACCAGAACACCCCTCATCATGAATCTGATATGTTTAACAGCTAATTAAACCTGTGTAGGGATTAGGCTTTACATTGTACAGTTTTATGGCAACAAAACCTGAGCTTCCTAAGATTACATTGAGCAGCTCCTTATCTCTGATGCCGAGATGTTTATCAGCACCATATGTTACAAGCTCCTGCTATGTTTCCCAATGACCTTCTGGGACTTAATCAGCCTGAATGTCAGGGGTTGAGGAGCTGAGGACATATATTACAACACAGAATGCAACACTCAGCCAGGCAGAATAAAAATGCAGGGCTGAAGTCCAAAGAAAAGGTCTTTGTTGGTTAACTTCTGTCCCTAATAAATTTGTCAATTAGAAAGAACAAACGTTAACTTTGTTTTCCTTGCCCTTGCTGTTGCTTTGAGAGGTCCCATGCTGCAAGGTAACACAGGGTGTGTACTCAAGTATCAGCGATGAGGGGAAACCTCAGATGATTCATGGTTTGGGAATGTTTTGCATAAAAATAGCAAATTCCAGCTTTATATCTGGAGGCTATCCATGCTGCCCAGTTATGTTTTTCAGCCTTGGAACCATAAAAAGAGATGCTATGAAGAGGAAATTTTTGTCCCCAATGTCAGCAGCTCTGTGATTGTAGTGATTTTAGTCACACATTGTTTCTAGAATTAATTAGCACTCAGTCCCAAAAGTTTCCAGGCATGGTCTTTCAGGACGACCACATCTGAAAATATGTATTATCCTAACACTTTTATTCTCATGTGAAATGCACTTGTTTGCAATTGGAGATGCATTAATAGGAAAAGCTTAGACAAGGACTGGATTTGCCAAGAAATTTCCATGCAAATGATGAGATACATTTTACACTATCCTTTCCAGGGAGGAGGACTGCCTATGATGCTTAAACACCCCTGCATTCTTCAGGTGAGCTGTGTTTATATTGATAAGAGCTGACATGAGTCATCTCCAAAACCTGAAACTGCCTATTTCTGGCATTGCTGTGCTTGACTCCCCACATCCTAACCCACCAGCAAATACAGTTCACTCTGGCAGTTCCTCTAAACAAGATGAGTCAATCCCATCACTGCTTCTCCTCACTCCAACCCAGCTGGTCACAATGATATGTTTGGATACATAATTTCGTACGTGTCCCTTCTATTTATTGTAGCTCATTGGGCTCAGATGCAGGCTGAATTTCATGGATAAGGATGCTGATCCAAATGTTGACACTTTACTGCATGGCTGCAGGATAGAGATAAAGCTGGGACTAGTTTGCAAGGCATTTACAAATCTGTGCGTTATATGTTTGTTGTTTCATTTAAAATATCCTTTTTGGAATTTAAAGCATCTCAAAGACAGACGTGGCATGGCTAGCGTTTAGCTGAAAGTGCTCTATACAGAATACAACAAAAAGTCCAGGTGTCTTAAGGATGTAATGGCCATGGTTTCAGAAAAGAATTGTGTTACTGGATGCCAAATATATGAACACATTTATAGAACCTTTGCTTGCTTCTGACAGTGAATATATGGTTTGGGTGGATTTTTTTTTTTTTAGAAACTAATTTCCTTTCCTAAAGCAGGTGTGTGCTAGTTGCCACTTTTTCCAGGCATATTTAAAACGATTTTGACCCAGAATTGGCTGACAAGGATTGTAAATTGAACTTTGTAACTGACATGGCTATGTCTTGAAACTTCATTAGTCTGCATTGTGGGGGGAGGCTGTTTTAGAGGTACCATGAACACACAGGGAAGCATCTGACTTTGTGTATGTGACACATATCATGTGTTACACGAAGCTGGAGAGAGAAAAAAACTTCAAAATGAGATGTCTAAATTGAACATCCCAAACCTTGAGGAATGGGGGTCTAGGGCTGATGGATATCAATGACACATCTCCACCTCAGTGTCTCTCAGGACTCTCCAACACATGGCTCATCAAGGTCCTCCCAGTGTTAGTATTTTATGTCTATTGTGTAATAATACATAGAGGAGCACTTTCATTAAAGATATAGAAAAATATTGCAGAGGAGGGATGTTAAAGGATGTAGTCTGTTGTCTGTTGAGCATACTCTGCTGGCTAGACTCTTGCCTGGGATGCAAGACAAACATCAAATATATACGTGAAAATACAAGTCCATCCTAGAAGCCCTTATGCATGATCTAGGAAGCCTCCCCATTTTTTTCTGTCTGACCTCCCTGCTCCTGATTTCCTGGCTGTAAAATGCTTTAGATTTAGGGGGACCAATGGAGAAACACTTCCAGCTTGACATCCCCTAGCCTTGCATATAGGTAATGCATGTAATGTGTAGAAGGCATTAGTACCGTGCTCTGCCTGAGAAGAATTTAGCAGTGAGATCTCTCACTTCCTAGACAAATATTCTCACTATGCAGTAGCTGTCTTGTTTCAAAATGCAATAAAGAGAAGCTGAATTAAAGTCTGCAGTTTGTGGCTTAACGTCCCTTGCTCTGTTTTTTAGCGTAAGCTGTTATGTCCCCAGCAGTGGACAGCCTTGCCCTGAGAATGAAGGCCTACCCAGTGCAGAAGAGAAAGCCAAAAACTGGACAAAGGAAAAAGGTAGGAGCTTTAAGTACAGATTTAAAACAAAGGAAGGCTTCATTGCACAAGTGCAGGGACAACATTAAGTCTGTGAGAAGTGAGCTAGGAGAAACAAAAGTGGGAAAAGATTAACAAGGCTTTAAGGGAAAATGCCACTCCCCAGGCAAAAGCCACAATACAATTAGATCAACCATCCCCAAATGAACATAATCTCTTTCAGAGCAGATTCAGCTTGTACAAGCAGTCTCTTCCTCTGGCCATTTCTCTAAAGGTATTTATAGCCAACTGCTAAAAATCACTGAAGTTTCTTACTACACGTTTGTAGACTTGAAACAAGTAGTACTTTAGAATCTTGCCTGTCAATAGAAAGGATATAACAAA
>VZUA01060820.1:22232-36402 GCA_013401035.1 Horornis vulcanius | reverse complement strand
CCTGTCAATAGAAAGGATATAACAAAAGAAAACAAACCTACTTGTAGCCCCCTGCTCTAAATTTCCAATCCCTTTTAATAAAGTGAAAAGTTTTAGCTATTAAAAAAGTTTGTGACCTTTGCAATGCTACAGAACGCCAATACAAAATGTGAATAGTACAATATCTGTTATATAATATATATTTATATTTTAATATATTACATTTATTTCTACATAAAGAGGCTATAAATACTGTATATGCCTTATATTCATGGTTCCCAGCATTCGACATTATAGTAAGTACAAACAAAAAAATACTTATAAAAATACAAAAAGAACTCAGTAGAAATAGCTTTACATTTTAAAATCTTGTAGTCCTCATTGTGTCTATCAACAGAGTTCTGGGACTACAAGAGCACAGGTAAGAAGTTGTCCAACAATTAGGCACAATTTCATCACTCAGAGAAGGTCGGAGCTGCCATGAAACCAGTCACGGATTCCCAAGGCTACATAAACTGAGATCTCTGCCACTGCAAACAGACTTTGAGTTTTCAAAGTGAAAGAGTCAGACCTAAATCTGAGGGAGGGGGAATGAGATGAGAAGGCAGGGTGCACTTAGGATACCCCACCAGAACCACAGTGCTTCCTGTGGTCCTAGGGTAAATGACATTGCCTTTTCTACCTGTTGCAGAGCTGCCCAAGTGGTGATCTGTGGGGAGGGGAGTATTTTCTGCAGCAGTTTCAGGCAGCTCAGAGGCAGGTAGGCATCTGGCATGAGTGAGGATGTTGGGGATGAAAGTGGAGTAGAGCCATCCTCAGAGGTCAGGCTATTTGAGTCCCATCACTTGGCTCAGTGCTCTGCCTTCTCCCTACTAACCAACTTCACCAAGAAAATGCAACTCACAAGGACTTGTACAGCAGCCTTCTTCCTCTGCCAAGGACAGAGACCATCACCCCCACCTATATTTAGCCCAGCCTATGTTTAGTCTCAGGCCGTCAGAGTGCCAGAGCCTTGAGCTGGAGGTTCCTTTTTTTGTTTGTGAAGGTACAAGCAAGGAATAACTTTGAGAAACAAGAAGCCAGTGCTGTGCTGTTTCCTTCCTGGAGTCCAGCCACAAGGGGAAAAACAAACAAGCAGAAAAAACCCACAAAAGCAGGGATGTGCCATTTTTTCGTACAAGTAGAAACAGTTAGGTCGAATGCCATGATGCTGCCTGCATCAGGCAGGTGCTCAACATCACCAGGCTCAGCCTCTGCCATAGGGTTGGCACAGCCCACACACCACGGCCAGGGTGTTGCACCCTCAGCCACCAGCGTCCCTTGAGGAAAGAACCCCAGCCTGGCACGGCGCAGTTCTGCTGCCAGGTGCTTCTGCATCATCTTCAGGAAAAATAAATGTCTTTCCTTAGTCCCACAGATGCCACCTTTCAATACATCAAACCTGAATCCCATCAGCCCAGGCAATGAAGGCACATCCCAGGGGGAGCTGGAGCTGCCAGGCTCACCCTAGAGCGGCGCGGGGCTCTCGTAGGGGAGCCCGTGAGCGCGGCAGAGCGGGGGCGAAGCCTCCTGGGCACACAAGAGTTCAGTCTCCTCACTGGAGTAGACAGTGGTGTCCATGTCATCCGAGTGGTATCCTGACTGGTACCCACTTGTCTGGTTGGAGGCTTCGGACATGACGGATTCGTTACTCTTGCTGGGCACCAGCGTGCTGCAAAAAACAATCAGAAACAGGGCTGAGAGAGCTGTGGAGACTGTCTTCTGGAGGGCAGAGGGAAACTCTGGATGGCAACTGCTTTCCATCACAGCAACAACCAAAGCAAAAGGCTGTACACAAACCTGGCTACAAGCACTTTTAAACGTGCATTTGATTATAAGGAGAGACCTTTTCATATGCCCTAACTTCACTAATGCATGAAAAAGATTTTTGATTTTATGATGATACAAGGAGTTAGATTGTGACCGCAGGTGAAATGGAGAGAAAGCTTTTAGAGGCTTAACTTCAGCTGTGGTGCAATTGTATCTGCAGTATGCCTTCATCTGCACTGAAGTTGTCCTGGAAAAAAAAAAATCCTGAGAAGCTCTCAAAGAGCATACATGAGGTTTCAGCTCCATGAATGCCACTGTGCTTCCTGTGAACTGCACAATGAAACCCCTGTACAATGCTCTGAAAATACACCCAGGTACATCCTGAAAACTTGAGTGTCAGCTATTAAAAAAAAAAGCAAACAAAAAACCAAAAGCTTTTCATCAGTTCAGACAGGTCCCCATGTGCTCAATTTTGTGCATCAGCTCAAACCAGCTCAATTTTGTGCACTACCCCTTCAAGGGGTGGTTGAAGCTATTGCAGCTGACAAATACAAGTTGGTTTTGGGTGCTGACTGAGGCTTCCAAAAGCTGCATTACCTCCCCTCTCCTAATAATAAATGCAGATGACCAGGCACACTAGGCACAATTTTGCTTTCTGTTTTTGGAAACACTTTAAGAAAAGATTTTGTCTTCCAAACAATTTTACAAACCAATCAGTCCTCTGACATACTGCAGTAAAAGGTCATATTCAATCCTATGCGCAGCCTGAGCCTTACCTAAAGGGTATTTTCACTTGCTTTTCACTCTCTTCCAATGCCTTCAGCTCTTCAGATGCAAGAATCATCCCACTATCTGTCTGGTTTTCCTGCAAAGGTGTTGGAAATGCATTAAATGGAAAAACATAAAAAACACACCAAAAAAGTATCAGCAGAAGGAAAGTATGTATAAATAGACAAACTCACCTCCTGAACAACTTTTACAGTGGTTACCAATGGGACATCTTCAAATGTTTTCACACTCGCAGGGCGGCTTTTTCTCTTGCTACCTTGTCGGTACTGACTGAAAAGAAAACAAAATTAAAAAATTTTGTTTCCACTATCCACAACTTGGCTGCAAACAGCACAATGATATCAGAATCCTTTTATCTCACTTCAGAGAAGTTAATCCTTTTGTCAAAACATATTATGCAAACTCCAAAATATCTATTTATTGAAAGGGATGAACAGCCTAGAAAGTGGCATATTTCTGACCTTTTGCTCCTGACAATATTGATCTCTGAGCAAATTCTAAGAAATGGCTTTGAGAAAACAGCTTCTTTCCTCAGTTACACTGGAGGGCTTCACTTCCTGCAAGCTTTGCTTAGAACTATAATAAACAGAGAAGCCTGGAGCACAGACATGTGTCTCTTCCTTTGGGCTGCACTTCTGAGACCCCTGGCTGGACCTAGAACAACAACAGCAGAGTCAGCACACTGCTGCCCTTAAGCCGTGGGGATCAGGACAGGGAGTGCTAAATCTCTCTTGAAGGCTCTTCTCCAAAAGAAGCCCTCTGGTTCAGGATGACATCCATAAAAAATATTGGACAAAGAAAAAAAAAAAAAAATTGACTTTCATGGAGATACTAATACCACAAACAAAACGGCACCCTCAGCTTTCTGCCTAAGTGAATATGGAATGAAATGGATGGTGTCCCAGTTAAACAGGGCAAATTTATGTTCTTAGCAGCTAATAAAGGAAAAACCATGGAGTTAGAAGAGTAACCTGCATCCACTTGAAGTGCAAAGCTGGAGACTACTGAGAGCATTGTTCACGCCTTTTCCCAGCTTTGAGTTCTAGCTATGCTGAATGGTGCTTATCTCCAAAAGGAGATATTATTTAAATTGGTGGGGATTTTACAAGATCCTTGAGTAGCCTGCTCAGATGCTCAATCACACTGTAGAATGTTTTTCAAATATTAAAAATATTTTATTTGCTCAAATAAAATTTGTCCTAATGCTGGGGACACAACAATTATTTAACATCCTCTTTGGAGCAAATTTTCATATACTGAAAACAGTTACTATGTTCCATCTCCATTTTCTCTTCCTAAACTTAACAAAACCAGTTCTTTCATGCTCTCTGCACTGGCCATGTCTTCTGCACCTCTGCAGTGGTATCTAATTTATTTCCCATCCAACACTTCCAGGACCAAAACAATCGAATCTAGTCCATGCACCCTCCTGGACAATCTGATCTTGTACAACTAGAAGTTCATTCAACAATTTGCCTTCTAAGTTTGGAAGCTCCCTGTGTGCCTGCATTAAATGTCCACATAGGCATAGAACTGCATGGCCAGGACTACAGTTTTCCAGGGTGGTGAGGGCTGAGAAAACCAGCCTGTTGATCTGAATGACCTCCCAAGTATGGGAGACCCACCTCTGCCCAGCCCAGACAAGAGCCAGCCTACAAGGGTTGTTGTAGATGCATCAAAATGCATCTTCTCTGCTTTAATCCAGGTCAATTATTCTCCCTAAAAATGAAACTTAGACTATTTTGACTTGATTTGTTCTTGCAAATCCACACTGGCCATTTGTAGTTAATTTGTTTTCTTGTGGGCATTTATCATTATTTATCTGAATGTTCATTCCAGGATTGTTCCTAGAATTCAAATTAAACCAATTGCAGAATTACACCTTTTCTGTTCTTTCTAAGAGTAGGCATTATCTTTAATTGCTTTACACTAACTCTTCTGTACCTCACCTGACTGTTTTTAATGACAATCTTTCAAGGTTCAGAAATTGCACATCTATTTCCTAAGCCAAATATGGCAGAAATTAGGTCCTGCTGATTTTAATTTATATCAGCAATCTAGATATTCTTTAATATTCTCCATGTTTTCCCTGTGCTTGCTATCCTCCTCCAGCTTTGATTTAGGGATTGTAATTTTTCATAGATTGAAAAAGACATCTTTGAACAGATCAATCTTTTCTACTACCTCTATAGCAAGATCCATGCCTACAAAATCATTTTCAGCTACCAGAACATAAGAATAAAGCCCCTAAGCATGACTTAACCTCCTCACTTTGCCTCTCCTAGCACGGTTGCCACAGGTACTTTCACAATCCTGTCAAAATGAAAGGCGAGAGAAAAGAGGTTCAAAGTCTCCTTAAAACTTCAATAGAGTGTTTCTGTCATAACAGGAAATGGGGACCAAGAAAAGCCATATAGGAAGCATTAAAAGCAGAAAAATAAGTGTTAAATCATGGTTTTTTGTGTTTTAAACATTTTTAGTTTGAATTGCCCCACTACTAAAACATGGGGTTGAGAGTTGAACTGCAGGATCATAAGTTAAACTGGAGTGTGAAATGCATTGTGCCTATGTAATCATTTCTAGAACCACAAAAAAATGTTATCCTGCTGTACCCCAATTCATTGGGAGCTCCGTCTGTGGTGGGTATGATACAAGCAGCGAGGCAGAGGGCTCTCCTTCATGGAAACCACATGAAACCTGCCAACAGAGTCCATCCTAACCCTGATGGTCGCATCCATCTCTTTCTACCCTCCTTCTTCTGAGACTGCATTGAACAATCCAGGGCTCCCACCATCTCAGTGTCTGCACTGGATGAGAAAATGCCTTTCTGCCTTACATCTCATGCCAGAGGTCCTCAAAAGGTCTAACATAAGCCCCTGAAGTGCATTAGTACAAACTCCTTACTGGAAAGTCACCTCTGCCATGATACCCAAAGGCATCTACCATTGTGGATGCCCTAGGAGCCCACCAGAAGCAAGCAGTGGACAAAAAACGGTGACAACACTATTTATGTCATGTTCCCCTTGGCTATCAACTCATGAGCTACCTTCCAAAGTTTTATTTTAGGAGGAGAAATGCCAGAGAGGTTATTAATGATAGATCTATCATCATTAATATTCTTGGCAGCTGCAGCACAAGAACACTGCAAACACACTGAATTGGACCAGTAAAACCTTCTACATGTTCTGGTTCTTAAAAAACAAATAACAGTTGTTTTCCTGGGTTTTGCTTTTTTGTTTGTTTGCTTTTGAATGAGAATACCAAGTCTTGAAAGGGTAGCAAAATTAAAAATAAATTTAAAAATCACTAACTGGGAAGGTAAGAAACTATCTTTTGCCTACAAAAGCTTTACAAATTCCTTCTTATCCCTATGGAGAAGGTTAAATATGGACTAGGCAGCTGAAGTCTCTTCCTTTCATTTTCCCTTCCCCCAGCATGAACAAAACCTTCCCATAGGCCCCAGTAGGATGTCCACCATATAATATACCTAATTCCTGCTGTGTTGTCATAATGGAATTTAGGATCACAGACTTCCTCTTCCTCCCTACAGGAAGCAGGTGAAGTTGGGAGAGAGAGACCCGAATCCTCTTCCATATTCAATGATACTGACAAAGGAAGGACAACGTAGTCTTTACCATCCTGTAGAATGCAGTGAAAAAACACAAAAATTAAATAGGCTACAGAGACACACAGATGTAAACAGATACATGCACGTACATGGAGAATGTATCAGTCCAACAGTGTGGGTGTTTTATTGAACAATGAATAGTATACCACCTTTGCAGGAGTGGCTACATTAAAAGAAGGAAGTTTAATAAGAACCACTTCCAGGTAGTTTTATTTTTTTTAAAAAATAGGTTTTTGTATGAAATACTGTAACATAATGTATAAAGTGGACTTTTATTGATGTCTTTGAAAAAATGAAAGTAGATTTTAGTAATATTTGAATCCCAATGCCACAAGAAAATGAACCTGATAGTTTAGAAGGGCAGCGTAATTCCCATCATCACCAAGAGATTAGAAAGGGAGAGTCTGTCTAACAGGGAGCACACAGCCAAATCCATCCTCCTTCTTTCAGTGGGCTCACATCTATGGCCCTGGCCTTGGCCACTTCTGCAGTAACTGAAGAGGAAGCCACAAGATGGAGAGCTTGGAAGGGAGCCCCATGTCCACACCTGGTCGCAGTGGGCTCTCTTACTGCAATGCCTGCACACAGGCCATGCCTTAGTACATTAATTTGCATGGAGCTGCTCACAGCAATGAAGTTCTTGTATCCTTGTTTTCCAGGATAGCCATTAACAGCATTGCAGCCCACACCCTCACACACACTAAGATAACCATCTTTGGCACAGTAAGATCAACAGGAGCTACCTGCTGGAATGTGTCTGCAACGTGCAGAGAAATCAGCAGCAGAGCAGGGAACTGAGCCTGTGCCAACAACTCCCCAGCAAAGACAGCAGTAGTGTCATGGGAAGCTTTGCTGGCAGGGCAGAGTGGCTTTTGCTTACCACAAAACAACCTCTAGGATCTTTACACCACAAGTCATTCTCTGCTAGTCAGGGGCCCAACTGCTGGTCAGTAATGGGAGCAGCAGAAGAAGCCCAGGCTCCCTGACAGCTCCAGCAGGCAGCACCCAACTGTGGAATGCTGTGATGGCTGGCAGGACAGGACAGACTCAGACAGTGGTTTTAGCAACCAGAGAATACAGTTCACGTACCTGACGGACATTGGCTTGCAGTAAATTCCCCAGGTGCTCCACCAGCTCTGAAAAAGTTGGTCTCTGCTTAGGATCTCCATGCCAGCAATCTAACATTGTTTGGTACCTGGAATGACAAAACCAATTAAAACACCATAGTAAAGAAAACAGCATCTATTGCTTGCTCCTGCACCTGCTAGTACTGTGGGGTAAATGTGGGTAGATGGAAGAACAGCTTCTCACATTTCTGGTGTTGTATAGTCTGGTGCTCTCATTCTCGTTCCTTCTTTCAGTCTTCTGCAAAATTCCTCATCAATTTTCACTCCAGGGTACGGTGATGCGCCTAAAATGAAAGCAACAGTAATTTTAATGCATTAGACTCCTAAATTTTGGGATTAATTTTCAAGCAAATTACTTGCTATGGTTTGTGTTAATAAGACAATTTGATATATTTAGATGTGTAAACAATTTATATGTATGATGGAAACAGCAACTGACTGAGTAAATGAGGCTCATCATCACATACTGAAATTGTATGAAGAAGCATTTCAAGCCTATGTTCCTACATTTGCATTTTAGAGAAAATTTGAGTACTTTATTTTGATGGAGAAAATATATGGGAATTTTTCACGAAATAAAAAGAAAATGCTACAGAAGATCCAAGAACACTTTGACTCTTTTGTTTAGAGATGGCTCAGTAAAATTAAAGTGACTCACCTAATGAAAATATTTCCCACAGCAGAACTCCAAAGGACCATACATCACTCTGAATGGTATATACTCTATCAAAAATGGTTTCTGGTGCCATCCATTTTAGGGGTAGTCTGGCCTGAAAGCATTTTCATAAACAAAATGGTATCACAGTTTAGCAAAACACTGAGTTTCCAAAAATCTCTTTAAGGTAAAAAAGAAAAAATAATTCCTGATTTCATATTAATTCTCTATCAAACAGATAATCTGAAACTTACATCTCCTTTCCTGACGTAATCTGGGTCTTTGTAGATGTCTCGAGCCAAGCCAAAATCACAGATTTTGACCACATTATTGTCTGACAAGAGGATATTACGAGCAGCCAGGTCCCTGTGGATGCACTGCAAAGAGAAGTAAACAACTTCATATGCTGCCTGTCGTCACAGCTCTGTCCACAGGGCTGATCTCTTTCACATATGTGCTCTCCTACCCTCAAAGGCCAGATAATTCTTAAAACCTTTTAAGAAAAAGAAACCTCAGCATCAACAGTTGCTGATTTTAAGTGCTTTTTTGATGGTCACAACTGATTTGGCTCAAGGAGACTTGTGTTCCCAAGTCCAAACATACATCTGTTTACCCACTGTGCAGAGTGGGCCTTTGAAGTTAGCTAATTAATTATCCTAAGAAGCTGACACAAAACAGGTTCAGATCTGATTACCTTTAGATTTACTTAGGTTCACTCAAATCTGTGTACTCCACTATTCCTCTGAAAAACACCACACAAAAATGCTGACTTGATTCCAACACAAACTAATCTTTGCTACAGAGAAAGAAGTCCACATCTCTACCTATGCAGAACAACAGCTTAGTTAACAACCCAAACACTTCAAAATTCAAGCCTTAATAGCCTAAAGTAAAAAAAATCAGGCTCTGAAAGTGCCTACAGATTTGTTTCTCCTGTGAATTGAAACTGCAGATTCTGTGAGCAAGTATTTTTACATTTGCACATCAATTGAGATGCATATGAAAGGCAGACAAAAGCATGTTTTTTAGAAAAGGACTGAAGCCTTCTCTTGAACATCTAGCCTGCAATCTAGAGCAGTTGTATTTCCTGCTTCTCTTTTTTTTTCCCATTTCAAATTTTTTTTTGTTTCTATACAGATGCAGGCAATTCCTCACTCTTGCTGGAATTGTCTTCCTTTGAAATATGTGCTCTACATATTTAGGCTCAAACCACAGAAAAATACTTCTAGAAGGCCAATATGTAGGTGAGGTGCTGTTGGCTGCCAGGGTGCCTTGGTAAGAGATTCTCCAAGGAGTAATCCATGAAGTTTCATAGCTGAGTATTGTGTCTTCTCACACTGCTCTTCCAATTTTAGTGCACAAAGTACAAGCAACATCCTCAGAGCAAAATCCTTTACTCTCGTTTAGCTCCCTGTTACCACGGATTTGTCCCTAATTCCTTTAATTGTCCTTGTAAGTTCCCCTCCTCCAGCCACTTAACCATTCTTCTATGAACTAGCGGCCCATAAACCTTACACAGATCACTAACATTTGTGTCAATAAATGCATGGGCTGTTTCACTCTGTAGTATTAATGATTTGGGTATGTCTTAGAGCAAAAAGAGTATGTTGCGGATGACTGCCAGTCCAAAGATGAACATGCTGTTTCCCTCTATAGACCTACAGCATTACTTCCTGCAGTCAAATAAATAACATGCCACTCTTCCTGAGAAGTTCCTTACTTTGCGTGAAGCCAAGAACTCCATTCCTCTGGCCACCTGGAAGCTATAACAGATGAGGTCCTCCATGGTCAAAGGGTTCTTGCAAAGGTCTTCAGGACCAGCTGCAAAGAATCAGATGACAGTCAAACACGCCCTTTGTCACTGATTTCACCAATAACTGCTTGTTAGGTAAAAGTCCATCTGAACCTTATGCCACACTGGACTAGAAGAGCAAATCAAGCACTTTTTTTAGCAATATAATTATCACTAACAACCCATTGTACATCAAACTAGTCTTGTGCAAAATAAACTTTGAGACTATGGGTTGTACCCTAGGTCTCCTTGCTTATTTGCAAAGGAAAGATTTGCAAAACAATCCCAAAAGAAAAACAACTGAAACTCAGCTCACAAGTTCCTAGGACAGTAAAGCTTTCTGTGGTTTCAGCAGATGAATTTAGAAACCAAGGAGAGGGAGGCCCCACCTAGTCTTTATAAAGAAAGAATATGCGACAGGGAGAAAGACTTCGATTTGGCAAAAAGCCCTGCTAATTTAATGTGGAAGAACCCTAACCTCATCATCTAGTGACCTGGAGGAATAATGTACTCAAATATCCAAGGATACCTAGGCATTTAGCTCCTGCTGAAATAAACAACAGTGTGACTTTGTTCAGCTTTTGACTTTAAGCAGACATCTACCAAGAACTACAACACTGATGGCTAAAACCTTCACCATAAGAGCTGCTTCAGGTCTACACACTTCTTGTAACATCCCAGCTCAGAGGGTCAATGTTTACAGCAGGGAGTACTGGAAAGGGACCAAGATGGTGTGGAAATGCATGAAGTGCATGTGTGATGTTACCTGTTAGATTGCATTGAAACTGTAAGATGATTCCTCCTGTTCACATACAGATGTTTTTCTTTGCATTAAATGATTTTTAGTAGCAGTAGAGGTACAGGCAATAAAGCTATGGCTTTCCTCCCAACTAGTCTGATCCCACCCCCAAGTGAAATTAGCAGTCTCTGAAATGGCAGCACTGAGCATTTCGTGCTGCATCTGCCAAAGGAGAACATGGCAAATGCATCAGTGAAATCACTGCAGAGGATATGTGCATCCTTGGGAGGCTTTGAATGAGTGGATAATTCAGGCTTCCTGTTCCTGACAGACCACCTGGGCAGAGGGAAGGCAAAGCAAGCTCTCTGCTAATAAGCAGTGAATCAAATAGCATTTCACAGTATTTAACTTCTGGGTAAACATCACTGAAATTCAGTTAGCATGCTGGTGCATCCCTCTCTGCACTGCCTTCAGAGTTTGTACTCTGCAGTTTCCCCTGAAAATATTGGAGCATTAAACAGACATATCTCCAAAAGGCTTCACACTAAAAACAGACCCTTTTCATACAGGACATTATCTGGGATTGCACTGAGGGGTTTGGGTTGCTGATCTAGATGCTGATCTATCTAATCCATAGCTCAGGAGCTTTGGTCATCCAGAGAATACCTCATACACAGTTTTGAGGGAGCTTCGGAAATCACACAGTTCCCAATGTCCCTTATCAGCCCCACCAATGACATATGCTCCAACACCAGAAGAAGATGTATCCTACCATCCTCCTCTTCCACATCACTCAGGGACCGCTCCTCCACAAATCCAGAGCTTGCTGAGCTCTGGCTGCTCGTGATGCTGTCCAACCGTTGCTTCAGGTCAGAAGAGACATCACCAACGTAGTTCTCTTTCCCCTGCCGAAATCTGGCACATTTGGTCTAGAAATATGAGGGGAAGGTGAGAAAAATCAGAAGCTGAAAGCATGCCAGAGGCTTCTGCTGGAGAGGCAGCGATGCTCCCTATGGCCTGTGCCAAGGTCACCAGGGAAAGCAGGGAGTGTAAGCCAGTGATGGCATGATCAGCTGCTCTGCTCCAAGCCAGCTCTGGTTGCGGGCACCAGGCTGGTGCGCTGACAGTACCAGCAAAATCCAAGCCACAGCCAGGCAGGTTCACCAGCTGGAGCACCCTCTGCCATTCCACAGCACAACTTTCTCCTGCTTTCACAACCTCCCAGCCAAACCATAGCAACATCTCCACATGCCAGAGACTAAATGAACTAAATGAGGACCTGGTGTCCTCAGCCCTGGTGCCCCCCAGCTTGTGAAACACACGAGGATGGATGCTGCCAAACCCTCTCATACACTTCAGCCTCTCTGTAATGCTATGGCTTTACCTCCTGCTGCTGCAAAGATCCTTCTGCTAAACCTCTACCTTGGCCAAAACCCTAACAGTCATCAAAATCTGACTTAGTTCCTTCTTACCCTAAGCCACTGCATGCCTCTAGGAAGGAATCGAGCCCCACAGGTGTCATCCAAAACATTTCCATTTTCTCCTGCTTTGGCCTGGTGATTTTTTCCCTGGCAGGGCTGTTTTTCAACACTGCCAAATCCCTTTCCCACTGCTTGTGAAAGCAAGGGTCAGCACTCTCATGAAACCCTGTCTCCTCCTTCAAGGCCTCTCAGATATTTGTTTATCTTTTTACCTCACAAGAAGATGCAGTGAGTTGCCTTTGCCAATATAAAATAGTAAACAATGTCTCCAAGGATAAAGAAAAATAACCCCCTGGAGAACCAACAGGCACTGGGAAGAAGCTCTGATCTAAACACAGCAGCTGCAGGAAAACTCAAGTCTACCAACAGGGGAGAGTACAGCCCAGGGGCCTCCCTCTTGGTTGTTGATGGAAAAGGGTAGGGTCCCCAGGGTGACCTTGAGTGCTGGCTACACACAGCCAAGTTCCTCATACAGCAATCTGACCCTTAGAGGGCATGGATCCTCCAGATGGATACTCTCCAGAAAGAGGACTCCTCTCAAAGATGCCCAGAAATTAGCTTGAAAATGCCACTCTCCACTTTCCCACTTCTTTCAAATCAGGGTGCAGATGGGGTACTGTGATGAATCTCCTTTTTGCAAAGGACTCAGAAGGTAAAAAGCTAATTGTAAACTCATGAGCTGCATCAATTATACAAAACTATGAACAGCAGAAGAAATGTATAGCCTCGTTCAGCAATGAGCCAAGGGGGCAGTAGAACAGATAATCATGTGGCAGATACCTATGGATATCTGATGGATATATACCCTAAGCAAGGAGTGCAGTTATTTAAGGTGGTCTGGAGCTTAACTAAGAAAGGAAAAAATTCAGGCTGATTATCAGAAAAAACTTCCTGAAAGATACAGCCAAGTGTAGAATAGTCTGCCAAAGGAAATAGTGGAAGCCCAGTTCCTTTGCACATTTTAAGCTAACAATAACAAAACAGCTACATTGCAGGGGCCAGGGGAAAGACTAGATGACCTCTGATGTCTTTGCCATCTCTCATTCCCATGAGAAGTACTAAGACATTCAGTGTCCCCAGGGATTGCTGCTTCAGCCTGCACTAGAAAAAGAAACATTGTGCATGGAAAAAACCCACCAGACCAAACATTTCACTGTTAACCTTGACTCCTCACCTTGTACGGGACAAATTCACTCCTCTTGCTCCGTAGGTAAGCTGACAGATTTCCAAACTTGCAATATTCCACAATCACCATGAGTGGGCCTGTACAACACGTAAAGCAATTCATTAGACCATTTATATCTCACCTTATCTCACAGCATAAATTCTGGCTAGAAATACATACAGTTCAAAGACCATTCCAATAGCCAAAGGTTTTTAAAAATATCAGTATTAAAAATTAAAAAAATCTAATCAAAGCACTGAAATAATTCATTTTTTCTGCTGTTTAAAGGGAAAAACAAAGCAGATATATTTGAAAATCACAGGCTTAATTTCATACATCAAGAAGTATGGTGGTGTGCTTATATTTGAAGTGCCACTAACAGCCCAAGTTAATTGACACTGTAAGCATGCAACATAAATATGTGAACAAACTTCAGTGCAATTAAACTCTGCAATAAAATACACATGCGACTATCCATGCATTTTTCTACAGGTGGTTAAAGTACTAAAAAATTTAAAACAGGAACCTTGTTTTCAGAACAAGATTCAGAACAAGAATCAGAATTTGGACATAGATGCCTTAATATACAATCTAAATAGGTTATTTCATGTTCGAATTTACTTCATATAGGCATATGCTATGGTGATAATTTTCCATCCTAGGTTCCACATACTGGCCATCTCTCTTTTATTATGGAATAAACAAGGAAATAAATATTTATGGATTATGTTTCCTTCAACTACTAACTTCTGTCATGGAACTTTACAAATTAAATTTTCATCCCACAGTAAGCCAACAAGTCAGCTTCCTTGAAAAATTATTACTGAGTTACTTTACATTGAATTTCTTCCAAATTAGTTTGTAGTACTGGATTCACTAAACAAAACATCTGTCTCTGATTATAAAGTGAAATAGGTTTATCCACCCAGAGCTGGACTCCAAATTGCAATCTCCCCTCCTACACACACACACACACACACACACACACACACACACACAGGCACCA
>VZUA01060820.1:2555-15906 GCA_013401035.1 Horornis vulcanius | reverse complement strand
TTAATTTTGCTATTTGTATGTCTCTTTTTGTTAAGAATTCAAAATTAAACTTTTCATGGTGAAAATCGGCAGTCAGTCCCATGAAAGAAAGCCTTTTGATGATAATAGGAAGGGAGGAATTCTCACCTGAATCTTCCACAAGGGTCTCATTATTTTTAAACCACATGATGCTTGGAGGAGGAATGCCATTCACTACACATGACACTTCTATAGTTTCACCAATGTTTGTTGTTTGATTTTCCAGATTTCCAATNACAGCAATCACGGCAGACTGCAAAAAGTCTTTACTATGTTTTCCTTAGGTGCTGTAAAAGCAATGACATAATTTAAAAAGGTACAACACACTATGCTAAAAACATAGTATGACAATTATGTTACCTCTGTTACCAACAGAGATGGCCCAGGATATCTGCATGTTTATGTAGCTCTGTTGTATGAGTCTGCATGTAATATAGATTGGCAGAGTTTTCTTTGCAACCACAAGTTAGATAGATCCCATTCTTGTTGAAAAGCTCTAAGCAGCAGAGTGGAGAAGAAAGCATCAACCTCAACAGCTGGGGTATGAAAGCTATGACAGCACCCAATTTGAGCTTGATAGGAATGGTCAGGACTTTTCACAAATTTCATAGTATATTTTCATATCTCCCATAAGGATAGCCAGCAGGTTTTCTTCCAGTTATTCTAAAGGTTTTATTCTCAGTCTGGAAAGAAGCTAACACCAACCTTCCACTGAAAAAAAAGCCACTGCTTTGCTGCATCCGAGGACATTGCATGCAAGGCAGGTGTATAACCCTCCATCTTCTTTCCTCACTCGACGGATGGTTAGTGTTTTGTTCCCATCTTTCAAAACAATACCTGGAAAAAAATTATTAGTCTTAATTTTGCTATTTGTATGTCTCTTTTTGTTAAGAATTCAAAATTAAACTTTTCATGGTGAAAATCGGCAGTCAGTCCCATGNATATTACTGATTATTAAGAAAAATACCAATTTTTTTCAGTAGTAGCAGTGTATGTCCCAGTAACAAAGTCTCAAATCCTTTTATTACACCAAGAGCCACAGTATTCATGCAGAAGTTCAGCTTCCAGATGGTGAAAAAATTATAATAGCCAAAAAAATTTCAACAGTATTGACATAACCTTCTTTAGCTGATTTAATTTGTAACTTCTTAGGCTGATGAGGGAAGAGGGAGTAGTTGCTTCCCTCACATTCGTGTGTCCAGGGCCCTTATGAGAGGCTTGACCCTCCTGGTCCATTAAACATCCATTCAGGACGAGCCATGAACATGTCTAAGTATTTTCCTGAATCTGCCTAATCAACCTAGACATCTAAGTCCTAAAGCAAAGTCATCACTATTTGTGATGTGTGAAAAGCTGTTTGATAATCAGCTTGCATTGCTTGTGCCTGAATACCAGTATCACTCATGGCAGTGATACTCCAAACTTGAGAGTCAGTCACACAGAGCAACAGCAATAATGCCATGAATACACACATTCCTACAGCTACAGAGAAAAACGTGTTCTGAAAAGTAAAGTTGAGAAGTTACCGAGCTAAACACATCACTTCAGCAGAAGTCAAACACATCTCCTTGCACAGTACAGTGGCTAGTCAGTGTTTCCTCACTGGTATTAACAAAGCCATCCCTGCTGCCTGAACAAGCCCCAGAAGTGTGTGTTACAAGAACTGGTTTAAATCTATTTAACAAACTGAGCACACCATTAACCAGACACATGCAAAGCTTAATGTACCAAAAACTGCCGTTACTGCAATTGTTCTCATACACAACCACTCATTTTGCTTTGGAGTAAGAGATCTGTACCTTGAACAGTGAGGTGCTTCACCAGGCAGTGCTGTGTTTTAGCCTTTTTGTCCTGAGCAATGCAAACATAGTCCCCTCCATCTTGGAGGGAGATGTTACGAAGGATGAGCTCTAAGGTGACGTTTTCACCATTGGTATTTGAAATTGTCTCGTTGAGCTTCTGGAGGGCATTGAGGTTCTTGCAAACAGGCATGGGCAGCCCTCCAAAGGGAGTCTGCGCAACGTGAGCACTGAGTTTGTACCATGATAGCTTCTCAAAGGTGAACTTGTCTGCTGTGCATCGCAAGGACATGTTATCCTTCTCTGTCACTTGATTCTGTGGCTGGACATTAATTTCAAGACCCCCTGCAAGTTAAAAAAGTAAAATAAATTCCTATTTGATTGTGCATTTTGTGGCTAACATTAACTTGAAAAAGTCATTTTGGAAATACAGATTTTGTCATCCTATCTGCTTGAAAACAAATCATTCAGTCAGTCAGTCAACTAATCAATTATCTAAGGAGTACAGTCTTAGTCAAAAGCAATACTTTTCAAATGGATCAAATGAAGCACTGTGTAACGAATAAATTACTCTTCCTGTAGAAACTTACAGCAACCTAAGATGATTCTCAGCACTATCTTATGGTTCATTTTTAGATTTGGATTAAAATAAAAATTTTGGCATGTGAATGTGGGGACTGATTGTTAAGGAGACAGAAGCTCTTCGCCACTGCTTTGGAAAATTTTAGCCTTAGCTCTTACAGTAAGCCTTTACTCATTTTGTGACACTACCATAATTTCTCTGTTGCTCTTTTAAGTGACTGCAAAAGCTCAACAGTAGTCACTCTTGGGACAACAGTGCCCATCCTCCATCACTTTCACTGGCCCACATCCACTGATGCTAGTAGAACTAATCACTTGGCTGAAATTAGTGGCAACTTTAAAAGTTGCCTAAAGAAAACCTTAAGTAAACCTAAAATCTGAAAGAACTAAAGGATTTCATAAAAGACAGATATCAGGTAACGTCACTGAAGTGCCTTTCATTGGCAAACAGACAAAATAACATTAATTTAACATGGCTGTCCTTGGCAGGCTGCACTTACTGGTCACATGGAAGGAGATCACTCTCTCACTTGACCCAGCCCTGTTCGTAGCCATACATCTGTACAAAGCAGATACATTTGCTGCTTGAATCACGAGGGTGCTCACAGTCTAGAAAAAAACAATCAAGCAATTTTATACCACATCAGTGCTAAAGTAACACCCAACCACCTCAACAGCTCAGCAAAGGGCTCTGCAGATATCTGTACAACCAAAAATGCCTCCAAAGCACAAACCCATGGCATGGCAGAAACACAGTCCCCTTCTGAAGTTTACATTTTTGTCCTTAAGTGTGTAAAAATCAGGTAAAAGGAAACAGGAAGAAGCAGACACAATTTTTGTGCACACACAATTTTTTTTGCTTTTCAGTCTCTCCAACTTCTATTATAGTTAATTGGCAAGATTAACTCATCTAACTTTAGACCACTAGAAGGCAGTTATTGAAGTCTAAGCCAGTTATATTCCTCAGTGGAGATTCACTTTGGATCAGTGCTCAAAGGACCTGAAAGTGCCTATCTCTACCTCTTGGCTTCAGCAGGAGCTTGGCCGCCTAGCTGAGCGTAGAACCCCAAGTTTAACAATAGGTGAAAGGAGTCTCATCTCTAGTGATGTATTTCCAGACATGTGGACTGCTGAACAGGGTTAATCATCTCCAACCAAGAGAAAATAAAATGTGCTCACCTTTGTTTTCCCAGCAATAGTAACGACCCGGTGCTTAATTTCAACCTGATTTCCACCTTTTCTCTCTGAGATCACTTTCCATTTCTTGCATGCATATGGATTGGCTCCTGAGCGAACTTTCCTGGAATGTAAGTAGGGACATGTGCATTAGACAAGAGGAATATTTGCCCTTCAAGAGAGGTATTTTGGGTTCTCCTTATAATATGCAGGTATTTATAAGTCAGATGCATCACTGGCCACAGCTTGCATCTGTGAGGGAAGTCTATGCTTCTGGAAATATTTCTATTAACATTCACCCTATAACCTCCTGAGACCTTCACGCTCTTCAAAGTAAAGGACCCCAAGCCTAAAGGTGAATTTCCTAATTAATCTGCCTGTGTCAGCTCAGTTGGGATGGTTGGAGGAAAAGCAGCTATTCTGGGAACAAACCTCCATTCATAAATGGATGATTCAAGTTGATTTAGTTCAAAGGAAGACAGAGAGACAGAAAAATCACTGAACTCCCTACAAGAACTTCTTGAGGACAGTGGCCATTGTGTAGGAAGCAACCAGGCACCAAAGGAAGAAACTAGTGGGATCATTTTAAAAACAACAACAGGAAAGAAGAATGCTTTTTTTTTTTTTTTTTTTATCCTGGCCTTTTTTTTTTTTTTAAAGGAAATCTGGGCTTATGGCAGTCCCAGATAAGGGAAGCTGAGTGAATCTCAGTCAGGCACTCTCTCTATCATTCCCCAACATCAATCAGTGCACTTCCTCTGAGATACACTTTCACATAGATAAAGAGCACCATCACACTCAGCACTTGAGCACAAGAAAAAAAACACCACAAGGACGCATAATTAGCATAAACAGCAAATTTCCTCTGTTTGGGATGGAGTTTTGGGCCTGCAGCCCACAGGGGGATCTGAGGGAAAGGGCATGCAAACAGCTGCATTTGAGACCCTGTGCAAGTCAAGATGCCCTTCAAGAGATCATGACAGCAACATGCCAGCACTGCTGGATTCTCTCGGCGGGTGGCCCTCGCCTCTGCCAACAACAACGACCTTGGCAGAGCCTGCCTGCAGCAATCTGCAAATTAAGTACAACAATCCTTTTCTTCATTGGCCATTCACTGGGTTTGCACTCAGTAACGAGTCTGGATGAGGGAGGCACCAAACAAACCCCAACCCAGCACAAACATCCCTCGAGACCTACATAAGCTGCAGAAGATCACAAGGACTTGGCACTCACTGGGGGCTGAAAGTGCACTCCTCCTCCAGCTGCCAGTGCCAGAGCACGGTGGTGGGTGGTGGGACGGCGTAGACGGTGCAGGTGAGTGCTTGTGTCGAGCCGTACTTGTAGGAGTCCACAGGGGCCATCAGAGCATTCTCTCCGATCTGAGGGGGCACTGCAGGAGAGAGCAGCAGGTCACAGCTCCTGCTGAAGGCTCCCCAGCATGCATGCATTAAATCCATGGGGAACAAGTCACACCATGCCCCAACATGAGTGCAACACAGAGCATCTCCAAGGACATGTGGGGAAGCACTGAACCTGCCCAACACTTTGAGGATCTCCTACAAAATCCTCCTTCAATACTCCATGGTTTAAAATGCAGTCCCTGGACTCTCACCACCATTCCCAGCCATTAAATGCACATTATTCCCCAGGCCTGATCCCACTGCACGTAGCCTTGCTGCCCTTTCCAAGACCTGCAGTCTTCAAAGGCTGTTTCCTGGGGAGCAGAAAGGAGGAGGTAGGGGAAGAGGAGGAGGGTTGTAGAGGGCAGGGCAGAAGAGGAGGGATAGCCTGTGTGGGGCAGGAAGGATGGGTGAGGCGAGACAGGGCCAGGATGGAGAGGGGTGGAGGAGGACTGCAGCAGCACAGCCAGCAAGAAGGGCAGGAAAAGAGCAGGACACAGAGGCAAAGAATAATATACAGAAAAAAACCAAAACAAAACAAAAAACCCCACCCCACACAAAAAGTATCATCACAACACCAACACCCAGAGTCTGCAGCCTCTTGACTGACACATCCTAGAGCCAGGAGAGAACAGTCACCTCTGCCCACCCCAGGGCTGAGGTTCAAGGGCTGTTCTTCTTCAGTACTGAAATCTTCATAGGTATGGGATAAATTAAGCCTAAGGAAGGTAATATACCATATCCACACATGAAAGAAAGCCACCTCTGTTACCACACTTACCATTTACCAGAAGGGTAAATGTATGTCTTTTCTGCATCTTGTTAATGGGGTTTGTAAGGACAACTGTGTAATTCCCTGCGTCCTTTTCAGTTGCTTCAGTGATCACTAATGCATAGCCCAGTTTCACTGTATGATTTGCATTGATGGCTTTTCCATTTTTATACCTGAAGAAAATAGAGTGTTGTGAATATTTAATGATTTGCTTTAACTAAGAATAGCTTATTTTTTCAAACACATTATATATCCCAGTTCTTACCATTTAGCCTCTGGTGGAGGATATCCTTTAAACTTGACAGGAATTTTGACTGTGTCACCTAGCCTTGTCTCAACTATATTCTCCATTTTCTCCAGGTGAATAAAAGGACTTTCTGGGGGGGAAAAAAAGGAAGTAAACTGAATGGTCTTTTCTCATGGACCAAAGCAAAAGTGTTTTCCATTTGGAAACAAATAGAAGTTAGTAACAAGACTATGGGCCATTGGTAAAGCACAGCTGGCTCCAAACTGGGCTCTGGAGAGATGCCACCATGAAAACCTAGTCCTTTCCTTCACACAGAGGAACAAATCAGTGCCCTCACAGAGGAGCTCTGGAAAGCAGAGACAAGACTCAGCTCTCAGGATAGTGTGCCAACTGTCAGACCTGTATATACATATATATATACATATCATAAAACTCTCTCAATATACTCATTCCAGGAAATTAGACTATTCAAAACTACAGTGTGATAAAGTGAAATACTCTCAGACTATTCTCAAGTATGTATTTGAACCACTGCAGTCACAGAGAACTTTGGAATTATTTACATTACTGGTTATAAGTTATAAACTTGCACTCCGACACAAGACAGTGATTGGCCTTTTGACTAAATTAGCCTTTTGACTAAGATTTAGGATGGTTTAGACTTAGTATCTGGTATACTCAGTATAGCACATGATTTAGTTTTAGCTCCTGAAGAGCAGAACAGAAAGAACAAAGGAGAAAATTCAGTATATCTTGAATCACTATGGCCACAATAAGTTTGAAAGAATTTTGTTTCATTTTAAAAGTGCCATTAATATTCTAGGCCCTGAAATCAGACCTCAGGAAAACCAGTCGCCTCCAAAATATAAACCTCTTTGTCTGACTTGGTGATTAAAAATGAGCCATTCTCACGCTGGTAATATTTTTCTATAAGTAAGTTAGTGGAGCTGGGGCCGTGCCCAAGAGGGGGATGAGAAAAGGCTGTAGGATGTGGCCTTGTACTTGTCTATTCACTTAGCCAAAGCTGTTTCCCTTGCATCATTTCCGTACGACCAAAACCCCATTTGATTCATCTATTCGTAATGCGAAAGCTGAAAGTTTTATTTTCTTAGCTTCATTCATGCTGACCCCAGACTCTTGTGTCCCAGAGCCACCAAGATCTAGCTTAAGTTCACCAAGAGTGAAAACAGGCAGGCTCGTACAAAGCCACCTACACAAATTGAGTTTTACAGGACCTTAAGGAGGTCAATGCAGAAGAGGGTCAGAGGCTCACACAATTTATTTTACTGCCCACTTTCCGGTGGGATTCTACAGCTTTCAGTAAAATACAGCATCCTTTAAAATCTTGTTAGTAACTAAGGCTGTGGTATAAAAATAATCCCATACTAGTTGTAAGAGAAATACTGTAGCTGCAGTTTGGCTCATTTCTGTCATTTGATTTATCATCAAGATGCCTTCTGCGTCCCAGTAATTAATCCCAAATCTGAAACAACCAGCAAAACTGAAGTGGAAAATGTCATACCATGGATAACGAAGTAACTGCTGTTCTTCATGTTCATACGACCACTGGATGCTGCACAAGTGTATCGGCCTTTGTCACTTAAGGACACGCTGTCAATGGTAAGGGTGCTCACAAACTTCTTTATTTCTCCTGCAGTGGTTTTTACGTCCCTAATAGTGGCACGTTTTTCCTGCAATAGACAAAAGACAGAGATGTTTGGAAATTACATTGTTATTCCTTTCCGTCACCCTTTGCACACTTGCATATACCAGAAATTTCATTGTGTATTATCATCTTCTTTCTCAATG
This sequence comes from Horornis vulcanius, assembly GCA_013401035.1. Classification (NCBI taxonomy): domain Eukaryota; kingdom Metazoa; phylum Chordata; class Aves; order Passeriformes; family Scotocercidae; genus Horornis; species Horornis vulcanius. Next base: position 8,103 of record VZUA01060820.1, on the reverse strand, counting down.
TTTTAAAGGGGGAAGTGACATTATACCTAAATAAATCAAATTGCTTTGTGATGAAGGCACCTGTAGGTTCATATGACTTTACCTTGATGGAAGGGTAGTCCCATTTAAAATCGATTCCCACATTCAGCTCTGTCCTTACAGTGCAATTGAGAACAAGTTTTTCTCCCACTGCCAGCTCTACTTCGTCATGTGGGTTCATTGTCAGGTCATAAATTCGGTACCCTAGAGAAGAACAAAGGCGCACACAAAACATGGGGGTAAGAAGAGGCTTGTTTACAGTACTCAGCACCAAATTTCCCAGGTAAATTCACCAAAACTCCCACCAAAACCCCAGCTACAAAAAGCCCCTTGATGCCCCAGTGCAGCATGATAATGGGTGTACAAAGGAGCCTAGAGAGAAGTGATGTGCCTGCCCCAAACACTTCCCAGCTGAGACCCGTGTCAGACAGTGTCACAGCAGGATGAGTGCTCTTGATCAGAGACCCTCCAGCAGCGGGAGCAAGCAAGAGACAGTGACTCACACAGTTCCTCTGCCTTAGACACCTTCTTCTTACCCTTGTAAGACCCAAAACTAAGGGAGATATATACCCATTCCCAACAGTAAGCAGGAACTTTACAGAGAATAACAGTGGGGCATTAGCAAAATTACCGCAAGTTTACTTTGTGCAGTAAAATATTTTTTTAAACAGAATATTCTGAATGCAGAAATTCGACAGAAATGTTGAAATTCCTCCAAATTAGAGTGAGGACTTGTGAATTTTGGAGAGAAGTAAAAGCCTCCTGCACAGAGTAAAGATGGAAGGGCTGCTAAGCCTGCCTGACAAGACAGGAGAGACTGCCTCAGTGCCATTTGGATACTTGAAAAGGTCACTGTGTCCTCAGCTGAAAGAGAAATAGCTGCTGAATTTCAGCTCAGGCTTAAACATCCATAGAATTACCACATTATTTCTGGGGTTTGATGAACATCTGACAAAATATACCAGGAAAGCATAAAACCCTGGGAGAGCCGTCACACAGGTCTTTAGGGAGACAAGACAACCCAGCTCATGGTGAGACCTTCAGATCCACCCTTCCTTTAGTAACCCCTCAGCACAATTTCTTTTCATCTGCTGCTGATGGATGCTTGCCTCTAATTTCCTTCAGCTCTAACTGACATTGTGGATAAGTGATTTTAGGAAAAAGGTTTGTGTTGTCAGAAAAAAAATTAAAATGCCTGGCATCAATGTAAAACACTAAAAATAGAAGCACTTATCCCAGCGATCAACCAGAACACAATACATTGCATTTAAAAGAAAAGTGATATAAATCGCAACATCCATTTTGCATTAGCTGTATTGTCAGTATTGAATAACCTAGTGTCCAACCAAATGTAATTGGTTCAGTATGCTGTAGAAAGCAAGAGAACTTTGGTTATAGAGAAATAAAAACCTTTGGCTTACCTACAACTGCAACTATGTATATCACAGACTGGTAGCTTTCATCATCTATTTTAGCTTCGCAGAAGACCATGCCTGCATAGTTGATTAAATGACTGGGTATAGTGAAGCCTTTTTTATTATTCCACGAAATGGATTTACCATCAGGAACAAATATCTTTTCTGGGTATTTCTGTTTGGAATATTGATAAAACATATTGTCAGATTTCAAAAATCAAACAGCTCTGAATTGTCACCTCCAGCATTTTCCACGTTAGAGCCCCCATTTTAGCAGCCTAGCTTAGGGAATTAGTACATACTTTGAGACTGCAATGCCATAGGTAGGCACAGGTACAGCACTCATCTTGTAATCACAGGCTATAAAACTCACAATGATGGAAAGAAGTTTTAAGAAATGTATTTATACTTCAAACAACATATTTATGCCACAGTGATTTCAACTAACTCTTGAAAAAGTAACAGGCTTTTTCCTTACCGCATGTAGAGATACATTGAGATTTGATACTGTTCCAAGGCACGGCACTACCACAGTTTTATTCTTAGTGATGTATACAATGCCAAGCTGATCACTAACTGAAGTCACAAATGGCGATCTGTAATCTAGAATAATATTCAATTGATAAGTGGGTATTATTCATCACATGATTATGGAGAAAACTTTTCCAGTTCTCTTCTTTCCCTGTCTATTTTTTCACAAGTCAGTTTTATTGTTTTCCACGTCATAAAGCACTGAAATAATGAGACTAAATAGGGCAGTTACATGTTTTTATAAACACCCGACCCAGCCCCCCCAACTCAGAATATCATTATTCTCAAAACAGTTATCAGCAGCAGAGTGAACTTTGGAGAATGGCTTCCTGCTACAACAGTCCTTTTGCTGACAAAAACTGATTTACCCTACTGTGACTTTCCTTGCATAAGCATTACAGGAAATACCAGTTAAAAAGTTGTGACANAAAAATAGACCCATGATATTATAAAACAAGCTATGTACTTAATTACATCTCATTTCTCAAAATGGTAACTACAAGTTAACAATAAAGAGGAAACAGGATGCATATGGAAACGAGGGAGAAGCCATCAGTGCAAAAAGGCAGATGCCTCAATGAATGCACTTATTGAAGCTGAGTGCATAACTGGAGGCTTTGCAGTGTCTGCGACACACAGCTGCACTGCTGCCAACACAACTAACAGCCCAAGTTTGAAAACTGAGCTCTTACAGCCTACATAAATTTTACCACCAGAGCCAGCAAATGTATGGAAGTTATGTTTTGGGGTTTGGGTGGCTTTTGAGGGTTTTTTAATGGTATCAGTACAAATCGTACATGGGATTGGATCTGTAATTTTTAACAAGTATAAAATCTCTGTAATCCTCTCTCATATGAAACTCCTGCTGAGGTCAGTAATAGCTCTGCATTCATGAGGACAGGGTCAGAGCTCAGCAGAGATATGTATGCTAAATTCTGGGTGGAGAACAGCAGACCATGTACTGCATATGGCAGGTCAGTTCAGAATTATAGGTACAAAGGCTTTTGTGTTGACGGCAACTAGCATACCTGAATTTAATTAGTCAACATGAAAACAAGAAAAATGTTTCATAGGATCAAAAAATTCTAGGATTAATAAATGTTAGCATCCAAACCGTTTTGAGACACTTGATATTCCTTTTTTCTCTTGATGTTAGGGAAAGAGACACCTGAGAGCTGTGTAAGCACTTACCTTGGACGTAAACATAAATGGTTGTAGCTGCCTGGTTGTCCCTGTAAAGGCACTTGTAGTCCCCTGTGTCATTGCCAACGACTTTGCTCAGAGTAAGTGTCTTGCAGTAGGGGCCATCACTGCAGTCTGTCACAGAGATACGCCTCTCAGCATTGCTCTGCTTGCTTGGCCACGACCACTCCAGTGGTCTCTGACCGCTGGGAAAGCAAATGTTAGAGGAGCAGACCCTTGTGATACGAACCCCAGCCCCAGCAGTCTCTGTGGCTATGGACAGGGATGGGCTTCACCCTGTCACAAAGAGCGGGCATCAAACCATGCAGGACAAATCACACACACAGCCTACTGGTAACAGCTACAAGGGAGCTACTTGAGATTCACATTCTGCTGAATCTAAGTGACAAAGCACCCAAAAGAGAGCTTTGAGAGTACGGCACCAGCAGGACCCACAAGGACACAGCCGACGCTACCTCCTCTCAGCCACCTTACACTCCCCAGCTCTCTCCTGCTCCAAACCCTCCCACATAATTTCTAAAACTTGTCAAGGAAAAGTGAAGCAGAAGGCACAAAGGGAGTGGAGAGAAAACAGGAGGTATGACAGGAGAGAGATCACATCAGGTGTGATTCTGTACAAAAGCTCACTACATAAATTACCAATCATCAAAATCATGCTGAACAGGCTTGTCCTTACCTGCAAGTAATATTTAGTGTGTTGTTTGCCATTATTGTGAGGACATCTTTTTGGATGCTAAGGGTTGGCTGATCCAGAGAAATAAATAAACCTGCAAAAACATGTATGAAACTCCTCAAATAAACCAAATGAACAAAGCAAACACCACTCAATCAGAAAAGTATTATATACAGAAATATGCAGCAGGTTTTAAGTGGACACTTTCACATCACCTATTTAGCAGTGAGGGGTAAATCATGATTTTTCACACATCCCAAAAAGTTCAAAAATTCTGTCATAACAGGAAGCAAAGGCAGATGGTCAGGAGCTAGCTGCAGAGCACTACAATTCAGCCAGCCAGGGTGGAGTTCCTGTTTTCTTGCATTGCCAACTTCAAGGTCTAACAAGAGGATGTGGGACATTGAAATGAAGCGAACCTTCATCTGGTGATCTCACTCCCGTGGGGATTACAACCTTTTCTTATAATAAATTGAATATACTTCTTTGAGACTACTGATGAATGAATTATGCAAAAAAAAACCCCAAAAAACTATTTTACAGTTTGTCACAAATCTGAGATCCCATGAATTTATTTTGTGCCATGATTTTCTAAGTTTATCTCTTTCTTGCTAAGCAATCAGGCAAAACTGTATTGCTAGCGGTCTATCGGCACAACATCGCGCCCACCCGGAGCCACTGGCGCTTGACAGGGCTGTGATCTGGGTGCCAGTGCTTGCTCTGAGGCACCAGCCCAGCGTGTGCAACTTTTGGGAGTACCACAGGGAGAGCTTTTCAGACCGCCCTGGCTGCTGCCATCACCTTCGGGAATCCCGCCTCACCGGCCCGAGCCGCAGCCCCAGCCGTGACAGCTCGGCCGGCTTCAACGGGCTACAAGAAAGCGTGGCCAGACCGGGACATTCCCTATTTCGCTAGCATTTCCCGGCGCTTTAATCACTCGCATTCCGAGCAGGTTCTTCGCTGATGACAGGTTTCCCGCGTTTGGCTCCAGGGACATTTTGCTCTCGGAAACGACAGCTGATGCTGGAGCCAAGCGAGCAGGACACTATGCCAGGGCAGGCAGCCCTCTCCGACGGGCCAGCGCTAGCCGGCCGGACAGGAGGGCCCAAGAGGACGGGACAGGAGGGGTCAGCAAGCCCGCAGCCACGGGTGTCCCGTCCCACCCGGGAACTCGCACTGTCTCATCCGCTCAAGCATCCCCGACTGACCCATAGGAAAGCCGCACCCGCGCCCTTCGCGGCACCCGGGCATCCCCGCGCCCCCTCTCCTCGGGGTCCCGCGGGGCAGCCGGACCCCGGCGGCTCCCCGACAGACCGGACCCGCGGCACGCAGGGCTCCCCGAGGGCTTACCGGGAGCCAGGCACAGCAGGACCGCCAGCAGCCGCGCCGCGCCGAGCTCCATCCCGCGGCTGCCGGGGCTGCGGAGCGAACCCTCTGCCCGACGGCAGCCNCCGCACGCCCCGCACCGCCCGGCGGGATGCGGGACCCCGGCGAGCGGCACCGCCCCTCTTGTGCCCGGGGCGGGGCTCGGGGCCGAGCCACCGCCCTCCCCAGCACGATCCCGCCCCCGTCCCGGCCCCAGGGCCCCCCTTCGGGGATGGTCCCCTTCGGAGGGTCAGCGGGAGTTTTCCCTCTTCCCTGCTCGGTGGCAAGAGGGTCTCAGCAGTAAAATTCTTCGTTGTTTGGCGCTTCATCGTGCTTTTTTTTG
>VZUA01060818.1:0-25699 GCA_013401035.1 Horornis vulcanius | reverse complement strand
AGGGCAGGTGTGCTGGAGTTCTGCCCGTCCCCAAGGCTCCTGCTCCATGCCCCAGGTGTGCATGCCCTGGACACTGGGACCAGCTGCCCTGGGCGAGCTCTGGAGCGTGCTGTGCCCCAGGGCAGGGACCAGCTGCTCTTGGCTCAGCTCAGCCTGGCCACCAGAGCCTGCTGTGTGCAGCCACGGGGCCCTGGGCACCTGCCCTCACACTGGGGGCAGCAGCTGGGACTCCAGGAGGGAAAAGCTGGGGGTTTCAGCACAGCAAATTCCCAAACCAGAGAGCCCTGTGGCAATAAACACCGAGCCCTGTGTTTCCACTGAAGTTTATGAATAAAAGAGAATACTCCTAGCATGGGAGTGCATGCAAAGTGGAGCCACTTGCAGATTACTTTTGCTGCTGGGAGTTCTGGATCTGGTAAACTCAGTGTTAAGGTTGTCTTGAAGGTATAGCAGCCCAAAAGTGTGTCCCCATCTCCAAACGCATCACAAATTCACTCTTCTCCCCCAAACAAATGTTTAACCGGATGCTGTAGGTCAATATTTGCCTGCCAAATTCCCAAACAGGGGGTGGTGCCGAAGGTCGCTGCTGGGAGAGGGGGCTGGACAAGAGCTGTGTGTGCCCCATGCAGAGCTGCTGGACAGGCTAAAGCAGGTGCCAGCTCCAACGTGGACATGAACAACCTCAGGTAAGGGACAAATCAAAGGATTTGATAGAAATGAGGGCTCCTCCGATGGCCCTATGGGAGAGAGGGGTGAATTTGGCAGAGGATGGGCACTATCAGGGGAGGAAAAGGGGTATTTGGGGTTGTATGTGACTGCAGGATTTGGAGTGAAGGAAGGGGAGGAGTGAAATGGCCTCAAGTTATCTTCTGCCAGTGGGATCTCAGCCCAGCAGTTCTGGGTGAAGTAAGGACTGCTTGGAGAGTGAAAAGCAGCCCCAGGAATTAAATGTGGACGCCATGCAGGGGGCTGGGTTTTGGCGTGGAGTTTTTATGAGAAGGAGAAGGTATTTTAGTTCTGTCTGAAAGGGAAAAGAGGCTGGGTGAAGCGTTGGCCAGGGAATGGGTGGGGTTTTGTCCGTGACCCTGGAAGCCCTGCTCCCGCTGTCCCACACTAGAACTGGAGCACAGAGGTGGGAGAGGCGGGGTTTGCCAGCAAAAGGGGAAGATGAGTGCTGGGAAGGGGAGGACTGCCCCCTCCTTCCAGGACATAATGCTGGGAAACTGCTCTGGTATTGCACTTCCTACCTGCAAACTCCCTCCCAGGCAGCACCTGCAGGTCAGTAGCCCTTCTCCCAAGAGCCCGGGGCACAGCTGAGGATGCTGTGCCTGTATCTCGGTGGTTTCCATGGGAAAGGAGCAGAAAGGCTCTTGTCTCCTTCCAGAGGCACAGTGTGTGCAGCACTGATTAGGGAAATACCATTTGCAGTCCAGAGAAACCAGGGCAGCAGGGTCAGACAGGCAGGATCCAAGCGGAGCCTGGCTGTGGCTGCAGCTCTGCTGCGGGCCCCTGCTCCTCTCTGATTTCCCTGCCTTGGCACCAGACCCAGGAGCCCTGTATTGTTTCTTTGCAGCATTGTTCATCTCCCTATTGCTTTCCACCAGCTCCTGTGCCAACCTGTTTGGCCAGGTTGATAATTCTCTCCCTGTAGACCTGAACAGGCTGAGCTCGCAGCTGGAAATAACTCGGCTGCTCCTTCTGTTCCAGGAAAATGGGGTTCCTCTGGGGGCTGCTCTGCCTGGCTGCTCTGCACAGCCTCCCAAGGGTAAGTTGCTATTCCAGCAAAGTGCAAGGGAAATGTGGTGGCTCCCTGAGCCAAACCACGGGGCAAATAACACCCAGAGAATCCCTGAAAGGCAGATAGGTGCTGGGGGGCTCACCAGCAAGGTTTCTAATCTTTTACCCAGGTAAAATAATTGTGGATGTTCTTATTATTCATATTTCTGTAGAAATTTTTCTTTTGGAACTTGACCTCAACTGTATTTAGTGACCGTAACCTTCAGGAGTTAACAGGAGGTTTTTGAAAAGCAGATTTTTCCTCCCCCCACCCCAACTTTTAAATCTGGATCCCTGTCAGAACTGAGATTGCAAAACCCCACTGCTCACTCTCAAAGGGATCCATTATTTTGTGCCAGACTGGCCTGACCCCTTTCTAAACAAATCCAGTGTTTGCAGCTGCTCCCCACTTCCACCTCCCCACCTCAGACCCCACTGCCCCTGGGTCTGGATCCCAAAATCCTGCCGGTGCTGTTGCCCTGTGGGGACTGCTACAGCCAGGATTGCAGTGGGAGCAGGGAAGATAAACTCTGCAAGTTCAGAGGGACCTGACTTTGTTTCTTTGTTGATTTTTCCCCACAGCTGGCACATGCCATTGACCAGCAGCGTCTCTTCCTGGACAAAGATGGGAAGCTGAGGGTAAGCACTGATGGGTTCCACCCAAGGGGGCTGAAGTTCTGCTGTGGGATTTGCAGTTTTTCCTGAGAAAAGATGAGCCCAGGCAGTGCCAGTGCCATGGGAAAGTCCATCTTCCTGCAGGCTTTACTCCCAGCTGCTGCCAATGCTGTGCTCCTTCAAGTTGGAAGTTCCACCCTAAATAACTGGGAAGGATATGGAGTTAACATCAGTGCTGGTGTGTGCAGGGGCTGGCAGATGGATGATTTAATTTCTGATTGAAAAGGAAAGGTGAGGGAAACCACCAGCTGTGAGGATGACAGGGAGAAAGACCCGTAGCTGATCCAACCCACTGAGCCCAGGATGTTTCAGACCATGCAAATGTGAGGAGAGTGGTGGCAGTGCTAAAGGCTAAGGCTTAGAAGAGTGGAAAATGATGACATTTAGAGAGAAGAAGGATGGAATAGAATACACAGGTCAAGAAAACACAGATGCCTGGAGGAGGAATTGAGCCAAACTGGATCAGGGCTGTGACAGCAGCAGGAAGGGCTGGCCAGTGTGAGGCAGGTGGGCACTGCTAAAATGTGTGAGGGGAGGAGACGAAATCACGGCTGAGGACAATGGATGTGTAAATGCTGAAAGCACAGGACATGTGCTGAGCTGGTGGTGGGTCTTGCCCTCAAGCTTTCCTGAGAGCAAGTGGAGGAAGAACCAGACCCTCAGAACTGCCAGACCCTCACTGGGTCCCTTTTCACGTACAAGAGCTTCTCTTTTCCAAAGCCATTCCCTCAAATCATTATCCTCAGAGTTAAAGGGAAACTGAAGCAAAACCACCACCAGAGCAGAGGAGTCCAGCTCTGTCCAGTTTTCTCAGCCCATTTAGATGTGCAGTGAAAGCCCATGAGGGTGTCACTGTGCTCTTGCTTTCCCAGTGCTATCTTTGTTTCTCTCCAGGACGTGAAAAGTGCTGGAATTGTAAAGTCGGATTTGCTGGGAGCCATCCCAGCAAAAGGAATGGCCAACCTGCCAAAAGGAGAGCCGGTAGAATTTACTTATGACAGCTTCCAGGAGAATGATGGAGCCATGTCACCATTCACCACCACCCTGCCAGACACCAGGGATGATTGGAACTCAGAAGATGAAGCCGTAGCTGGGGCTGGGGGTTGTCGTGGGAAGAAATCACCTGGGGAAAATGCCTCTTCTGAAGAGGAAGGAGAGGTTGGAGATAAAAGCTGTGAGATGACTTGGAAGAAGAGCCAGAGGCTGGCAGATGGCTTGATGAGATTCAGCATTGATCTCCTGAGAGAGGTGCAGCTGGAGTCCAACAGAACCAACGTGATCCTGTCCCCCCTCAGCATCGCCCTCGCCTTGTCTCACCTGGCACTGGGTAATTCTTAGTGGCAAATCCACCATTCCCTGCCCTTTCCCATTTCCTCTCCCAGAGGCACGAGCAACCAGTGTGCAAGATGCAAATGAAATACAGTCCCTTCCACTTATCCTGCTCCTGCAGCTTTAATTAGGCATGATTACAATTGAAGCTGCCCTCTGAGGCTCCGACTCTCAGATTTCTCCAGCCTCTTTTGTGAAGCACAGCGTGTTTCTAACAAGAGGCAGCCAGAGTAACATCCCTGTTTTCCACTCAGTGGGCACGAGACCTAACAGGATTTTGATTTTTAGGAGCAGCAAATCAGACAGAGAAGCATTTGCTGGAGGTGATGCACCTGGAGTCAGTGCCCTGCCTGCACCACATGCTGGGCACCCTTCGCAGGAGGCTCACAGAGTCCACCCTCAGCCTTGGGTCACGTCTGTACCTGCAGAAAGGTGAGAGGTGGCCCAGGGAGGGCTGGACTGGTGCAGGATAAACCTCCCAGTCACAGAGAGTGATGGAAGCACACTGGAGACATCAATTTCCCCTATTTCCACCTCTCGGGGAAGCGTCACATCACGCTGAGCAAACCTTTTCCATCATTCCCCCCCTTTGCCAGGATTTGAGGTGAAAGAAAAATTCCTGGAGGATTCAGAGAAATTCTATGGAGCAAAGCCCAAGACTCTTTCTGGGATCAATCAGGATGACCTCGTGGCCATAAACAACTGGGTAAAGGAAGCCACTCATGGGCAAATTCCCTCCTTCCTCCAGCAGCTCCCTGAAAACACAGTGATGCTCCTGCTCAATGCCATCTATTTCCACGGTGAGCTCCACAGGCCTTCCTTATTTTTTCAAGAGGAAATAGTTAGAACTCCAGTTTTCTGCAAGCCCTGTAGCTGAACAGCATCTCCTCTCCTTGCTTCCTGCTAGGCAATCTGCTTGTTCCTGTGCATCTGCTGTTCCTCTTGCTTTAGATTTCTTTACAGTAATGATTCCCAACTGCTTCACATGTGCTAAAAATGTTTCTTGATAGCAGAGCCAGGACACAGCAGTATCTTTGGGACCTGCAGTATCTTTGCCTCCTGGTTCAGGAGGCAGTGGCACATCCCTGCTCATCTACTCAGTGATCTTAAAGGTCTTTTCTAACCTAAATGATGAACCAGGTCATTTGCAGCTCACTGCACACCCACCACAGAGCTCAGAGGCAGCTTCTGTGGATTTCCCTCTGACTACAGCACAGTGGTCGGCCACATCTTCCTTTTTTAAGTCCCTGAGGGCTGTGCACAGACCAAACACTTCCAGTGTAAATCTACAAATGTTTTACCTTGTCTTGGAGCAGTGTTTCCCCCTCTGCAGCACAGAGGCAATACTCCCCATTTTTCAAAGCACAAACATAGTTTCTTTTATCTCTGTAGCCTTCAGTAGTCTCCCACGCTGAGGCTGAGGATTAATCCGTGTTCTTTTTGTTATTCCATAGTTTCTCTCTGGATGATAAGAGTTTCCTGCTGTTAGGGCTCTTCCAGCCTTGGTACTGACTTCTCTTTGCTGTATTTTCACTTCCCTGGTCACTGTTGGCCTTGTTAGAGAAGTCAAGATAAGAGGAGTGTCAGCTCAGCAGTTTCTGGTGTTCTACAAATTTAACTTCATCACTTTCAAAACTTTTATTTTTACAGGGTTTTGGAGGAATAAGTTTAATGCAAGCTTCACTGGGCCAGATGTATTCCACCTGGACAATGAGTTTGTGGTCCCAGTTGAGATGATGAAAGCCCACCAGTACCCCCTGAGCTGGTTTACACTGGAGTCTCAGGATATTCAGGTAGGGATCTCTCAGGAGCACTGCAAATTTTCATTGGAATGTCCTCTTGCTGTGGTATTTTACTAGCTGCAAGCATTCTCTCCAAAATAAACCAATGTTTTTTTAAACAGGCATAGCGCACAAAAATTTAATAATCATTCTTTGTCCTTGCTTCCAGCAAGAATGTTGAATCTTCACTTTTAATCTGTAGGAAAAACCACAAAGAGATATTCTGACTAACTGGGAATTAATAGAGCTTTAAAGCCCTGAGTTAAAGATAAATGAGGAAATATGGAAAGGAATCCCCTCAGACAATGGGCTGTTGGAGTTTTTCAGAATCCAGAGTGGGGCAATCTTGTGTATGTGGGTTTTCACTCTGCCATGTGCTCAATCTTTACCAGCCAGTGGCTAATACTAAAATCTAAAGCTGTTATTCCAACAAATTCTCCTCTGGAGAAATCAGATCCCTCCTTCTCACCAGGCTGTGAGAAGCAGGAGAGCAAAAGTAGCCCTGTAGACCAATTAGAAAAAGACTAAATTGAAAACATCACTTTCTGGACTTGCCTTCCTTTTCCCTATATTCTTCTCTGGTTGGTTTTATTTCCAGGTGGCCAAGTTTCCCTTTAAGAGTAATGTGAGTTTTGTGGTCATCGTACCGAACCAGAACACCCAGAACACCTCCCACGTGCTGGAGAACTTCCCTTACAAAGAACTGTGCAGGCTTTTCCCCAGGGAGGTGCCCACCACAGTGAAGATCCCCAAAATAAAGTTGGACTACCAGTTGGAACTCAACCAGGTTCTCAGCCAAATGGGTAAGGCCTCTCTCTAGCAGGGTTTGCAGAGAACAAGAGGAGCTGATCAATCTGTTCGCTGCCACCAAAAGCTGCCACCCTTGTTTCTAAAGCTGTGCCTCACAGCTTGCTCCAGAACTCCAAACTCTCCCAGCTCTTCTTGCTCTCCTCCTCCTTACTCCTTGCTTGCCTGGCACCAAATGTTTTGCTCCAACAAGATGATACTACAGAGAAGGCAGTGTTCACAGCTTCTCACAGTCTTTACGAGTTCTTCCCATTGTAGCCAAGACCAGCTTCCCCCATGCATCATCTTCTCTCTTCCTTTGTCATTTAATTCAGTGTCCAGGACGTGGAAATTGCCAACAGAGAAAATGCAGATCACAAAACTTGGAGCTGAAATAAAACATCAGGTGCTGCCTTTCCAGATGAGAGTAATTTAAGAGTTCACTTTGTTCTGCAAAGAATTGTTTTAAACAATAATCTCTGTAGAAGTGTTTCCAGCCTAGCTAGAAAGAGTCTTCAGACTTGCTGCTGCTTTTTAAGGATGACTTCAAGTTCTTACACTACTATTCTTAAAAGAGGTGGAGTTTTTGTTTCTCTTGCCTGTCAGTTCTCCAGTCCTCCACGGTGGGCAGCACACGGAGCAACAGATCAGGAATTGCTTTCTTCAGACAGCTTTGAGAAACTCATGGCACCAACTTGCTCTCATTTCTCTGCAGGCCTCCAGGAGCTGTTCACGAGCCCAAATCTCCAGAAGATCACAGAGGAGCCTCTCTTTGTGTCCAGTGTACAGCACCAGGCCACCCTGGAGCTGAAAGAAGACGGGGTGGAAGCATCTGCTGCCACCAGCGTCGTGCTGTCACGCTCAGTCTCTGCCTTCAGCCTCGACAGGCCCTTTGTCTTCATCATCTTTGAGGATGAAACAGGGATCCCACTTTTTATTGGCAGTGTCCAGAACCCCAGCCCAGATGCTGCTCCCCAGATCCGAGAGCCACAGGACTCACGTGAAGCCACAGACGCCAACAAGCACCGCGTGCCCAAATAACAGAGGGCAGAGCCTGAGCGCTCTGGGACTCCTGCCTGAGCCTCTGGGCCAGCTGAGAGAGGCCTCCTGGCCCTCTGAGGCCACAGGGGGCAACTCCTTGCTGTTTTCCTTTACAGATCCCTAGACCAGTCCTGGGATAGCCCATTCCAGCCCTGACGAGCTTCTCCAGGCTGAGGCTCCCCTCTGTTGAACCTGAAAAGCTTGTTCTGCCTGGATTTCCCTTCCAGGGCTCTCAGTCATGGAAGGGAGACTTTCTTGTCCCCAGACTGTTATTAGAGTCTTCATTAAGATCTTATTAGAGTCCCCTGTAGCCTGGAATCATCATTAGCATCTGGCAGCTTGGACATCAGCCAGGGATGTATTAATGTGGCTCTTCCTTCCGCAGTTCCTGGGAACATGAATCCCTCAGTGTTCCTCTGAAAACCATCTGTGCCCACCTAGACAACGACCTCCAGAGCAACTGGACTAGAAACCAGTTGCCTTCTCTAGTTGATGAGTCACAGCCACTTCCAGGCATGGGTTCTTTTCAAAGATTCCCTTTTCCCACTCCTTGGCTATTTGGATCTGATGTAGGAGGCTCTGCAGTAGGAAACCCCTCCCTTTGGATCCTTCTCTCCAGCCCTTCCTCTAGAGGCTGGGTAATGCTAGATTTTTCAAGGCATATTTTATAAAGTTGTTTTTTAGTAATTTTTATGTTGGCAGAATAATAAAGAATAAAGCAGAATATATTTGCTGAAGGTGTTGCATTGAAGGACCCAACAGAGAAAGGAAAAAGGAGCGAAAATTTAGTAATTGCAAAGATTGGGAGGAAAAACATCTGGGCATGACAGAAGAGAAGAGAGGAGTGGCTCTGGCAAAGGATCTGCTTTTTGCTACACCTTGTCACAGGGAACAACAGGGCTGTGAGGTGAAATGGCAAATCTGTAAAGACTCTCCAAGGACCGAGTCCAACAAGTTTTGGGCATCTCCCCTGCCAAGTGTGCAGGGGATGGATGCTCTGGGTCAGAGCTGGCTTTGTGAGATGGCAGAATTCCCTGAATTAGGGCATGAGCTCAGTGGCACAGGGTCAGGAGGGTGCTTGGCCTGTGAGCAGCAATGCAGGGATAACAAGGATGTAACAGCCCTTAACCCTTCTCTTGGGTAAAACCTGACAAACGCTGGGATCTGCTCAGAGGGTCAAAGGTGCTGATCTGGCATCTGTTATCTGTGATTTGTTCTTCACTGGGGTACTCCTGGCTCCACAGTCTCCATGCTGTGGATGGCTGGGACAGCTTCCAGAGAAAGGAGAAAAGATTCTGACACCTGTAGCTGAATGTCAGAGCTTTTGCCTTTGGCAAAAGGCAATGTCCTGTTACAGCTTCCCTTTGGTCTGAGATGGACAGAGCCCATCTCAGCCCCTGAGATGGGTCCTTGTTCCAATGCAGCAGTGCCCTAAAAGCCCATAAGGCCCTGGCACAGGCTGTCCAGAGCAGCTGTGGCTGCCCCATCCCTGGAAGTGTCCAAGGACAGCTTGGACAAGGCTTGGAGCAACCTGGGATAGCAGAAGGTGTCCCTGCCCATGGCAGGGGGGTTGGCACAAGATGATCTTTAAGGTTCCTTCCAAACCAAACCATTTTATGATCCTATCAGGGAATTTTGGGGTCTCTCCACCCAACCAAGCCATCCTACCCACTTAAAAATACAGGCCTAACTCATGAGTATTTCTGTAGAAAACAACTCCTGTCCATAGTAATTTCTACTTCCAAACCCCTCAGCTGCTGGGTAGAAAGGATGGTGCTCTGTTCTTGCAGAGCAGCAGTTAGGGAGCCCAAGGGCCATCCTTCTGGCAGTGTTTTCCTCTCTTGGGAAGGCTGCCTTCCCTCAAAGGAAGGAGCGAAATGCTTCTGGGAGCCTCCGTCCCTGAATAGTCTGCACCATCTGCTGGCATAAGAGTAGGACTGACTCACTAACCATGAATTTCGGGGATGCAGGCAACTTTGGGGAATAAAAAGTCCTGGCTCCAACCTCCAATTATGCATTTCTTCCAGTCTAAAAGGGGAAGAATGGCCGAAGATAATGCCTACCCCTCTAACCAGTGTAATGACACAAACCCTTCAGAAAGAGGCTGTAATTACAGGGCCCTGCAATTTTAACAAGTAAACCCACAAGAATTCAGCCTTTCTTACTAGAGGGCACAGCTCTAGCCCACAGGGAACATTTTAGCTTATTTATTTATACAGATTCATTCCTAGCATTCAGAAATACCATTCCATGCCTTAGGTAAGTCTTCTTTGCCTACTGTAACCTCCCTGAATGCCACCCTGTTGCACTGCAACCGCTGCAAAATTTGAAGCTCAAGTTTTCCTTTTCACGCCTCTGCCCTCCAGCTCCCACTTTTATAAAGTTTTTTCCCTTGTTCTCAGTTTCCTGAACAGCTTGGTTTCTTATTTCCTATTTTCTGTCTTGCTGCCATCACTCCTCCTCCAAGCTATTCTTGTCAAACTATTAATTTCATCTTATTTGACAGTACAGCAGCCCTCCATGACTGTGCTTCGCTCAACAAATTATCAGTTACACCAACCATAAGACTCTTTTTCACTCCACTGACTTTCCAGAAGAGGCAGTTTGTAAAATGCAAAGTAATATTAATGTTTCTGCTCAGGAGTTTCCACTTTGCATTGCTAAAGCTTTCATTTTGACGGAGCTGTATTCTGAAAAGACATGACTAGCACAGGGTGTCTGCTCTATCCATCTGCACCACTGGCTCAGAATATCAAATAAGTCCCAGTTTCTTTAATATTAGATGTATTTTTTTTTTCCTTACCTAGAGCAAATTCATATCACCACTACTTCCACAGCAGAAGTGAACCCTGTCAGAGAGCATACTGAAACCAAACCAGAACAACAGGAAAACGTTTGTATTGATTTAACAAAACTGACTTTGTTAGATGAGTGTAATGCACCATTTCAGGGATGCCCTTCACCTACAGGAATAAAGCTGGCTTTGGTCTGTAATAACATTCTATGAAACTACCACTCTGATTTAAATGGTTTGAAAACTAAACCTGTATTTAAACAGATGGATTTTCATTTGAAGATAGAGACAAGACACAGAAACTTCTCTAGTGGTCCTTCCATAAAGGGCATTTTAACACCACAAAGTATCACAAAGAGATGAAAACCACCAGAAAACATCTCCACAGCCAACACCCCCATTCCTGGGCTGAGAATGGAAGAATAACAAGTACCATTCTTTCTCTGCAGATGATTTTGCACAGAGCAAGCTGAGAAGCAGCTGAAAGCAGAGCTGCCACCCCTCTTGTTAGGAGGGGTGGCCTTTGAAGCACTGCCTAATCACAGGGCACACCTGATCTGCTTTCCTGGCTTGCAAAACCAGCAGCTAATGCATCTCTGAGCCCATTCTTTCCCCTTTGCTGAGGCACTGGATGAGCTCAGTGCTCACAGGGGAGGAGCTCCTCATTACCTGCTGGCAGGCAGCCCAAAGTGATGTCCCAGACTGGGGGCCCTGACATCACTGCCTCTCCAGCATTTCCAAACAGAAAAACAGCTGGATCTGGTTAGCTGCATGTCCAGTTAGCCCAGTGTCCTGGTCCTTCCAGTAACCATGGTAAAAAAAGGTAAAAAAAGAATGACAAGGGACGAGGGAAACCCACTGTTCTCTGGCTATATTGCCCAGGTGACCATCGGTAGCCTTCAGGGGACCTTTCTTCCACTAAATTGGTTTGGGTTTTTTACCCTCAAATCTATTTATCTTTCATCTCCTGCAATATCTAGTTATAATGAGTTTTACAATTTAATACTTGTTTAAAAATACACTCCCTTGATTTAAATGTGCACGGGTGGGTGCTCCCCTTGAGCCTTCAGTGGAAAGTAATAATGGAACTCCTCTGTCCCTGTCCTTTCTCCATATCATTTATCATTCTGAAAGCTTCTACAAGATTCTCTTAATTCATCTTCTTTTTTAACAAGTCCTTGGCTTTCTAGCCTTTCTTTTCAGCCAAAAACTTTAAGCCAGTTAATGATTTCTTGTTAACTATCACTGGATACAAGCAATTCCCAGCATCTTAACTCCCTCAAACAACAGAATCCTGTTTCCACAGTCTCTCCATTAAATCTTGGACATAAATCTATAAATCCATTAAACACTACTGCATTAACCATACCTCGGAGACAGAAGGAATTCCCTGATGTCACCTATGGCAGAACTGCTGGCATAAAAGTCTTGCTCAAACAGGGCAGGGAGTGTTTGCCTTTCCTACCTGTGCTTTACCCACCAGGCTGCCCTTAGCACGGGGATTTGTTTTGAGGGGAAAAAACGGTTGAAAAATTACTGCAATTCAGGGCGAGGGTGGCAGGGGCAGAAAATGGGAGCAGAGCACTTTAAGAGAGCCCTGGGAAGCTGTAACCTGAAGCCTGCCGAAGGCTGGGCTGGGGGAAGCAGCAAAAAGCAGATGTGGCTGCACCAAACCCGCACTGTCCTCGACTCGCACCCGCTGGGAGCCCTGACAGCAGCGGCCGAGAGGAGCCCCAGGTAAGGGACAGCTCAGGGACAGCTCAGCTGTGCCACTGCCAGCGGCCAGGGGAGCACAGGGCACGGGGCTGAGGCTGGGCAGCTCTCAGACGATCTGGGAAATGGGAAGAATGGTTCTTCTGCAGGTGGGATTCCCACCAAGTGACCTCCCCAAGGATCGGGGGCCAGGAGCATCAGCTTTGCCCCCGGGGCTGAGCTGTGCTGGGGAACTGGGGTGGGTTTGCTGCCTCTCAAGCATCTGCCTCGCAGCTGGGAACACGTTTTTTTTCTTGTCTGTGATGGTGTGACAGTCAAATCCTCTGGAGCTGGTGGTTGCAGGATGCTCCAGGAGCTGGTGCTGTGGAACCAGCAGTCTGAACTCATGGGTCTTTTTTCACAGCACCTCTAAAGTCAGAAGTGTTTATAAATGATGTGAGAGACTTGTACCACTGTAGGTGAAAAGTAAAATATTTCCTTTGCACCTGCAGGCCTTCACAAATCGACAACTCCCAGACACAAAGTTCCTTCTCAGCTCATTTGTCAAGGTTTTCTTCCTATACCTTTTGACTGTAGCATCACTGGCTGTTGCTCCTTCTCTTCTCCTTCAAGGCAGCCACAGATTTTAATATCATGCCTGAAACCATCCCACCTCTGATCCAACCAAATTCTTTTCTCTGCATTTCTGGCTGTGTGCTAAGAGAAATACAAATAGAATCCAGATGTTCAGGCCAATTCAAACGCAAAAGGCTTTGTCTTTTTAAAATGGAAATTGCTTTTTGGCGAAGTCTGAGAAATATGAAGCTGGTGACAGTACTGGCAAAAACAATACAATCTGCAAAACCAATCTCTGCTCCCATGCTCCCAGGAGCTCAGTTTAGCTGGAAGCAGAGGTTGTGTTGAGATTATTTTCTTTTTCTTCAGAGGAAAAGGTTATGCTCCATGGAAAAGCTTCATCTCTAAGCTAAACTGGGCCAAAGCTCTTCCTCTCAGCATGCAGGAGTGCAGCTTGGTACAGGCATCCTCACAGAGCCCTCCCTAAGGCCTGTTTGTCTTAAAGTCATGCAGGACTTCTGGCATCTCTCTTCCAGCGTGGTGCCTGTTCATTGTAAATCTCTGGAATGATAGGAGCAATCCCAGCATTATATCCACTATCACACCACCAGATACACCAGACAGTAAATCCTCTTGATCCACATCTTCTGCACCAGAAACCTCACCCATTCTGCAGCTGGGATGGCAGCAGGTTGCAGGATGCAAGTTCAGGGGGAAAGGGGGTACCACTTCTGTGTTACACTGGCTGAACACACCTGAAAGCTCAAAACCTCCCCTGTGATGCTTTTTTCTCCAAGAGAGAGCTGCCTCCAGAAGAAAAGGCAGGGAAGGGAAACAGCAAACTGCCTCTCACTCTGCCTGGACAGGGTCTTGAGCTGGGGCTGTTGTCGCCACGTGTATTTCTAGCAGCAGTTGTGTTTTCTTTGTAGCTGAAGTTAATCTGAAACACATGTTCTTCCTCTGATTTCTCTAGTTGCCTGGATGACAGGGGTTAGTTAAATACAACCCTCTTCCTTTAATTTCTGGGAATCTATCTAAACATTGCTTCAGAGCAGCCTCAGTGGCGTCTGTAGCTCTGGTTTACCCACAGCAAGCCCTTGGGTCACTCAGTGCCCTCTGCACCAGACAGATCTGCCTGGAAGAGCCACTCATCCCAGTACTGGAGTGATGAAAGGTGGATTCCACAGAAAGAACAGCTCTGGGGAGTTTGGTGCTTTTCTCCCACCTCCATTAAAAATGTCGAATAAGCCAAGCTCTGCCTTTCACTCCTCTATGTTTCCTTATTGTCTTTTAAGAAAGCTCTTCTATTTTACTTCATCAGATTGCAAATAAGAAGCAAAGGATGGACACAGGTATGTGTAGACACAACAAACAGCAAACTACTGCCTGAGGCAGGTAATTTGTATATCAAAGCAGTACCCACTCAGTGTTGCCTTCTGCCCCATTCAACAATACCTTTTATAAATGAAATTCTTGAATCTTTTTTGAAGCCTAAGACTCAGAAGTAATGATTTGGTGCTTTTCTGGACCTTGGCACTCAGTAACTGCCAGCATCAGTGTGGTTTGGGCCATACATATCTGCTTTTGTGCTCAGGCACACCCACACCATGTGCTTGTCCAATTTTAAAGTCACTGGGGCCAGTCTGGCTGAATACTTCCAACTAGAGAAGGAAACCTGGCTCAGATCAGGTGTGTGTTTCACAACTGGAAGGACAAGCAGCAGCATCTGTCACTGCAGCTCCTGTCACAGGCAGGTACAGTGAATAGTTGTGGTGGAGATGTATTTACCTGATTGCTCAAGCTCTCTCTGTCATACTCTCACTCTGTAGGTCCAAGCATGCAGATTCCAGTGGTTCTCCTTTTCCTGGGTCTCTTAACTGTCCCAAGCAGAACCCAGAACTCAGCTACTGAGCAGGTGAGTAGGAGACAATATGCAGAGAGTGAGAGGTGTGGAGCAGGCAACTTAATTTTAGAGATTCTTATCGAAGGATTAAGCACTACCCTTCTAAATTACTGGGATTTTATTTAGCAACATAATGAGACTAACTCCTGCTTTACCTGGATAAAACCACAGTAGTTACATCAGGGGATGACCAGGAGGCAGAATTTCAAACTCAATGCTGCCTTTGGCATTAAAGTACCTGTTCCTACACTCTCTGTAAGATTAAGTCAATATTTCTGTAGGTCCTAGAAGAATATCTGTAGTTGTTTGCCTATGAAGTGTTTACCAC
Source organism: Horornis vulcanius (assembly GCA_013401035.1). NCBI lineage: Eukaryota > Metazoa > Chordata > Aves > Passeriformes > Scotocercidae > Horornis > Horornis vulcanius. Next base: position 11,018 of record VZUA01060818.1, on the reverse strand, counting down.
ACCTGCAAGTCTAACCAAAGCACTCCCTGGACCTGCCAGAACTCTGCCACAGCTGATGGAGCCAATGCTGGCGAGGAAGAGGAAGATCCATTCTACAAGAGCCCTGTGAACAAGCTGGCAGCTGCAGTCTCCAACTTCGGCTATGACCTGTACCGCCAGCAGTCCAGCCGGACAGCCACGGCCAACGTGCTGCTGTCTCCCTTCAGCCTGGCTACTGCACTTTCTGGCCTCTCCCTTGGTGAGTTCTTTGCCCCATTTCCACACTCACCCTCTGGCTCAGCAGCCCTTCCCTCATGTTCTCCTGCTCGTTGGCAGGGGCTGGAGAACGAACCGAAAATGTGATTTCTCGTGCCCTCTTCTACGATCTGCTCAACAAGGCCGAGGTCCACGACACCTACAAGGACCTCCTGAGCAGCGTGACTGGCCCAGAGAAGAGCATGAAAAGTGCCTCCCGGATCATCCTGGAGAAAAGTAAAAGTCCTTCTTCCCCTCTGTGAAATTCTACCTAAAAAGCTGTCAGCAGTGGTTTTCTTGGTGGGTGTGTAGATATAAAAACACACTGAGTAACACAGCTCTGGCTCTGCTGAGCCAGGATGCAGACGGGGCATGGAATGCTCTTGCTGCTCCAGAAAAAGCCTGGAAAGTTTGTGTGCACTTAAATAAAAGACCAGACATGCACACAAAGACATTGGTGACAGAACAGTTAACTCACAGAAGACCTAAAAGAACCTTGCTGATAATTTTGCCTTCACTCCAGGCAGTCTGGCAGGTGTTGCTGGCTTCCAGGAACCACAGATCACATTTTCTATTTGTGATAACACTCAGCCATATTCCTTTGTTTAATTCCTTGCAGAGCTATTTGAAATGTCTGCTTCTGGCATGCAATAAACATCTGCTGAGAATGCTAAGAGCTATCTTTTGGAACCTGCTGGTTCCAAGAATCCAATAGGTTGAGTAAGCTGTACTCAGAAAGCAGGCTGGGGAAAGAAGAAAGGCTGATGTAGGAATGGCTGTGCCCAAGCCTTCAGTTCTTATCTCCTTTTTTCAGTTTTCAGAAGAGAGTTATCCCATGCTCCAGCATGGGTGGCTGTAGGATTTGGATCAGTTTCCTTAATGTGCTCTCAGATATTCCTCTCCAAAGCAGGTTTCTGTAGACAAACAGGCTCAGATATTTTATGAGACCTGTTGCTGAGCTTTGGATTGCCACCTGCTGCCTTGAGATTGTTTGGATAATGGAGCTAACTGCAGCATCCATGTTTTTATTCCCCAGGACTCAGGGCAAGGCCTGGATTTTACAGCCAGCTCGAGAAATCCTACAAGATGCGCCTGAGGGCACTGAGTGGCAACACCCAGCTGGACCTGCAAGAAATCAACAACTGGGTCCGACAGCAGACAAAGGGAAGGATTATGAGGTTCATGAAGGACATGCCCACAGATGTCAGCATTCTCCTTGCTGGGGCTGCTTTCTTCAAGGGTAAGGTGTGCTTAGGCACAGAAAAAATCCATTAAGCACGTGTTAGAGGAGATGTGAAGGAATGCTCTCACTTCCAATAAAGCAAACAGGGTGTCAAAGAGAGGGTGTGAGAAGAAAGTGTTTGAAAATGTTTAGTAAAGAAGGAAAAAAAAAACAACAAACCACCACACTACCTGAACAAAAATAGTCCTGAGGGTGGAAGTATTACTCTTGGGAAGCTGAATCTTGACCTGTTTGCAGTAAGAATCAGAGAAGAAAGTTTAAGCTCACAAAACTCCATTCAGAGACAGGATATTACCATTTAGGGAAGGAACAGTGTACAGTGTTCTGAGCCTTCTTACCCCTGTGGAAGGAAGTTTGATACTAGAGAGCTGTTCTTAAACACACTGTAAGCCAGTGTACTGGTGAATTATTGCTTAGAGACAAGGAGCAAAATAAAGGGTGGGGAGAGAAGCACTTTATATCCATTGACACAACTGTTACCCTTTAAAATAGTTTTGTAATTACATAAGTAGACATCAACTTCCCAATGGCTACTCCACCCATACACTGGCTTGATTATTTATTTGCCATTTAGCCAATTCTCAGATGAAAAGGAGGGGCCAGGGATGGCAGTAAATCAGTAGCTCCAATCAGTTTATTTCTATCCCTGTTATGCCTCCACTCCTTAATGCACAAATACTGCATATTAAAGCACAAGATTATTCAGCCACAGGCATAAGCCTGGTTTCATATGCTATTATTCCAGAAAATTCTCCGTTTTCTCTCTTACAAAACAGGGACTTGGAAAACCAAGTTTGACACCAAGAAGACTGCCCTGAAGGACTTCCACCTGGATGAGGACAGAACTGTGAAGGTGTCCATGATGTCAGACCCCAAAGCCATCCTGAGATATGGTTTTGACTCAGAACTCAACTGCAAGGTTAGGCAGCAAATATTGCCTAAGATCTCCTAAACCCACTGAGGAGCAGGTTCAGCTACACCTACCTGTTAACCCGTTCCAGCCTTGCTCCTCCCATCAGCTACTTTTGCAATCCCTGTTTTGAAAGGCAGTGTGTTGATTCTTAGGACATCCTGCTTCTACCCAGGCTATGTCACAAACAATCCAAAATTTAATTTATGCCCAGGTCTTACCAGCCTGTATTGCTTGATTTAAAGTTGGGCAAGAAGGGCAGGGCACACCTCTCAAAACTTTTCCATCTCTACCTCTTTCAACCAATCTTTCCCTGGAGTATGAACTCAAAGGTGTTCCAGTGAGAATTCCCCAAAGCAATGCTTGCAGGACTCAGCAGGTGAGAGAGCACTTCCATAGCAGGAAGAGTGCAGCAAGCATGGATGAAAGCCTGGGGAAAAAGCCAGAAGTGTCAGGAAGCATGGTGTCTGATAAAAGCAAAGAGGGAAAAAGATCAAATGTTCACTGAAAAGGTTGAGATTCCAGCCTGAGAATCAGGCCTCTGCCTGGTACAGGATGGGTCAAACTGTTTATTATTGATGTGACCCTCTCTTAGCTCTCTCTTATTTCTGGCCTTGCAGATTGCCCAGCTGCCCCTGACAGAGGGAATCAGTGCCATGTTCTTCCTGCCCACGAAGGTCACCCAGAACATGACTCTGATTGAGGAAAGCCTCACTTCTGAGTTTGTCCACGATGTGGACAAGGAGCTGAAGACAGTCCATGCTGTGCTGAGCCTGCCCAAACTAAAGCTGAACCACGAAGAGGCACTTGACAGCACACTAAAGGAGACAAGTATGTGCATCACATCCCCTTTGCAGGCTGCCAGGGCTCAAAGCAGTGGTCAAATTGCTTCCTGCTCTCAGAATATGAAGCTGGTGGCTTGTTAGTTATGGTTGTGGAGATTTCACCAGCAACCAAATCACCTTCATCCAGGACTTCTCAGCTTTTTATCACATCCCTCCACCAAGCTCATACAGTGCTGCTGAGGTTGTGGGTGAAGCTCAGTGAAGCAGATGGAAGCTGCTTCTCCCTGTTCCCCCAAAAAGCTCTGCCCAAGCAGCTCCCTGCCCTCGTGGATCACACGTTAGCAGTGCTGCTCCTCCTTCTGCAATCCGTGCCTTCAGCTAATGGAACTTTCTCTCTTTTCTCCAGGGCTCCAATCACTTTTCACATCACCTGATTTCTCCAAGATTTCTGCCAAACCTCTGAGATTATCACATGTGCAACACAAGGCAATGCTGGAGCTTAGTGAGGATGGGGAAAGATCCACACCAAACCCTGGGGCCAACGCTGCTCGTCTGACCTTCCCCATAGAATACCACGTGGACAGACCTTTCCTCCTTGTACTGAGGGATGATACCACTGGAACCCTCCTCTTCATTGGCAAGATCCTGGATCCCAGGGGTGTTTAGATCCCTGCACAATAATCTGCAATGGTAGGGCCCAAATGGAAAGGGTGATATTGGGAGGGATACTGGCTCCCTGCTCTGCTGCACAAAGACACAACTTGCAAATCTTACGCCTTCATGCTGCAATAAAAGAGCTTTTGCTATTAATCTCAGCAAGCCCAAGTATTCTCCCTTGAAAGGTTGTCTGCCCACACTCCCAATTTCCCTATAGGAGGAATCAGTTCTGTGTCCTGAAACCAAACATTATCTGGTGTAAGCTGCATTGTTTTCCATCCTGTTTTTCAACCAGTTGTTGATTCTGAATCCCTCATCACTGACAGACCTGTGCTGGAGCCCTCCAAGTTCTGCAACACCCCCTTTTATAGACTCTTAAGTTTGCACTTCCCAGGCTGTTGCCTCACCCCTTCCAACCATTTCCATTTGACACTGGCAAGAAGGAAAATGCCTCACAGTATTAAAAATAGAAGGCAACGTGCTCTGGATGACTGTATGTTCATAATGCTCAGGGCACCACACAGGGGAGAGTCACATCTCACACAAAAGCAACTCAAACATTTGCTTCCTACCCACACACAGAACTTATACAACAGCCTCTGTTCCCACCATACCACACACACCTCTCACGTTAGAATTGGTCATTTTATTTACAACAAGCTCACTAAAGAGCATTTCAAGACTTCATTCAAGTTGCTGTTACACATGATTTTCCAGCTTGTACTACATGACTACCTTACCACATGACACTTAGCTTTGATGAAAGATCACATTGCAGCTTCTTTTGACAGGGAAATTAAGTCCTCTGAAGGATGTTTCTGGGAAGCTCTGTCAGGCAGGCCTTCATCTCCTGTAGTTCCTGGATCTGAGCACTCTGAGGACCAAAGTGCACTGACAAAATCCCCTCTGCTCTTTGAATCGTGCTCAGAGCTTCAGAAACTGCAAATCTGAAATAGGAAGATAATAAGAACAGAGCATGCAAAATTCTTAATTCAGCTTCTTGACTTACACAGCCTTCAGGCCCTCCCTAACCAAAACCTAAACCTGTTCATGGCCACAGATCCCACCCTCCCCTGCCTTCCAGCAGCACGAAAATTGTGTCTGCTTCAGCTGCAAAGGAAGGATGAGGGGGATGGAAAGGTAAGGAGATGGATAAAACCTGAAAACATTATCTTTGAGTATATAAGAACCCACTACTTCATCACTGCAGCTCCTGCTAACATTAATTTTGTTAAAAGGAGTTGTTGTGAGGAGATTTTCAGAAGCAGTCAGGGGATTTCCTTGCCAATAAAGCAAGAGGATTTCATTCCCTCCTTTGAGAAGATGTCAGCAACATTACACAACTGAGGTATAAACACCAAGGGTGATGAGTTGACAGAATAAAACAATTGGACAGGGAATAAATTGAGCCAGGGAGAAGAAAAAGATAGACAGGCACAAAGGAGAGAAACAGATTCATAAGAGAGTATCTGTGCCAGACTGCCCTGTGTCCTGTGAAACACCCTCAAGGTGCCTTGATACTGATTCACAGGAATGGTGCAGGGCAGGGACAGAGGATGAAACCAAACTCACCCATTGAAGAGGATTTGTGCCAGCTTGAAAAGTTCATGGCCTGTTTCTACACTTGATGGTCCATGGTGCATTTCCACAATCTCAATACTCTTCTTCAGGTGTCTGGCTGCTTCCTGCCACTTCCCTGATGGAAAAAACAAAGCAACACAAAACAATGAGAAATTAATAAATACTTCCTAGAGCTACTGCCACCCAAAGAATCTGACAGAATTAATCAAAATGGGGTGAACTCTGTCCACAGAACCAGGACAGGGAGTCTAAAAGAACCTGAGAGCACAGTATTGTTCACTGGCTGCTGGGAACATAGGTTTGCTCTTTGTGAGAACCCTGCTGACAAAACTAGGGAAAAAAAAATGGGGGGCCTGTCCAAGAAAAAGCTAGTCATGTTAAATTCAAAGTTCAGGAAACATGGGATAGTGAGAGGATAATGCCATACCAAGAGTAGCATAGACCTGTGCCAGGTGATCCTCCATCTCTCCCATCAGCAAATGCTCTGGAGACAAGAAGGTTCCAGCATCCATCTGACACTTCAGGAGCATTTTGATAGCCAGATCTATTAAAAAAAACCAAAACAAAACAAAACAAAAGTTATAAAATTCACCCTGTGGCCAGTCTCCAGTTTTCCATGATCCATGAAATAAAATCAATCCAATCTCATCTTGGCATGTTACACAGCTGATTGGGGTTTGGTTAGGATTCAACACTAACTTCATCTGCACCTCTGCTTATTCTGTCCCAGTGCTGGCCCAACTCCCTCAAGGAAAACAAGGCCTGGAAATGCCCAACTCCAATGTTACCCAGATTTCTTTTGATTTAATTCCTTTACTATGGAGCAATATGACTTAGATTAACACCCAGATCAGGGGGTATAAAAAAATCTGAAGCTGAAGTCTCTAGGGACACCAGGCCACATGTCACAGCAGCCCAATGGCATGAGCAACAGTGCCATCTCATGGTTCCTGTCCTGACCTGGGCTCCTCAGCTCCTGACCTCAGGGCACAAAGCTGAGCCTTACCAGCCTTCCCGACTCTCAGCAGGTCTAAAGCTTTCTTGATTTGTTGCTGAAGGTCCTGTAAACGGCCAGACAGGTGATCTCTGCTGGCTGAGGTTGCACAAGCTACATTTGAACAGCAAAGTGTGTCTTCTTCCCCCTGTGGAAATCATCCTTGTGATCATTCCTGCTCACGTTCAGCTCAAAGCTTACTCTCCCATCTGCATTAGCTCTGGGTTATAGAGATACTAAATTGTTTCTCAGTTGTAGTCATTAAACAAAGTGATTTTGTTATAAATTGTCATCAGCTTATTTGATTTTATAAGAAACAGTGAGATATTGTCTTTACTCAACAGGGGCTTTTGGCTTCTGAGCAGGGATCAAAGTGAGGTCTTCACCTTTTGGCCTTCCCAGACCCAAACCTTGCACATCCCAGTAAATTGCACAACCATAACTATGGAGTATTACCTGCATTTGGGCCTGGCATTTGGGACAGCAGAATGAATTTCTGATGGACACCACACTTTTGACACCAGGCTCTAACTCCTCGAGGCACGCCCGGCAGCGACATTTGAAGAAATACTGCCTGAGAAGCTGCTGTCTCTCAGCAACCCTCATCCTACACCAGTGAGGCCCTGCAAAGGATGGCAAGGGTAGAGATCTCTCAACAGCTGCAGTTCTCAATAACAGAATAAATTGGTTTTTGTTACAATTGGGACTAGGTGTATTGTGGGGAGGATACAACTTGAGAGTGAAAATCTAACAGTGAGAGATGAAATGTTGGTCAAGGCTGCTAAACAAAGACTGGCAACGTTAGATGAGAATTATATGAGAATTATGACATAAATAACCATCAGCATGATAAGGAGAGGTGAATGATGTCTATGCCTTGAGATAAACACAGAATTAGGGCTTACCATAGCAGTGCAGAACCTCCTGGCCACTTGAGATTGGCTGTGATGCCCTGACAGTGGCAGCTGTCCCACGGAATGACACGCTGGTATTGGGGCAGCATGAGTGGTTCAGGAGGCTGAGCACAGGGAAGAAAGCTGTTGCCAGCCTCACAGGCTTCTTATCTACAACAGCCCCATCTCCAGGCCCTGAAGACAGAGGAAAACCAAGCAGGTTGAGATTGAATGCTCACAAAGCCACACAATTTCTGCAATGAGCACTGTGACCGATGGCAGGCAGCAGCAGAAAGGTTCCTGGCATATTGCTGCAATAAATAATAGCTAAACATGCTGTGCATGTGCACCAAGGAACAGGCCAGCATGGGACAGGCCATTAAATTTTAAACAAGTCATTTCCATCTGCAATGGGAGCTTTTTACAGCTGATAATTCAATCTCTTCACTTCACACAAGGAAAGTAGGCAAGGAGAGGACAATCCTGGGCTCCTCAGGACAGGAAAGAGGAGCTACTGGAGAGGGTCCAGTGGAGGCCACAGAAATAATGAGGGGTCTGAAGCATCTCTCTTATAGGGAGAGACTGAGGGAGCTGGGCTTGGTTAGTCTNAGCAGAATGAATTTCTGATGGACACCACACTTTTGACACCAGGCTCTAACTCCTCCAGGCACGCCCGGCAGCGACATTTGAAGAAATACTGCCTGAGAAGCTGCTGTCTCTCAGCAACCCTCATCCTACACCAGTGAGGCCCTGCAAAGGATGGCAAGGGTAGAGATCTCTCAACAGCTGCAGTTCTCAATAACAGAATAAATTGGTTTTTGTTACAATTGGGACTAGGTGTATTGTGGGGAGGATACAACTTGAGAGTGAAAATCTAACAGTGAGAGATGAAATGTTGGTCAAGGCTGCTAAACAAAGACTGGCAACGTTAGATGAGAATTATATGAGAATTATGACATAAATAACCATCAGCATGATAAGGAGAGGTGAATGATGTCTATGCCTTGAGATAAACACAGAATTAGGGCTTACCATAGCAGTGCAGAACCTCCTGGCCACTTGAGATTGGCTGTGATGCCCTGACAGTGGCAGCTGTCCCACGGAATGACACGCTGGTATTGGGGCAGCATGAGTGGTTCAGGAGGCTGAGCACAGGGAAGAAAGCTGTTGCCAGCCTCACAGGCTTCTTATCTACAACAGCCCCATCTCCAGGCCCTGAAGACAGAGGAAAACCAAGCAGGTTGAGATTGAATGCTCACAAAGCCACACAATTTCTGCAATGAGCACTGTGACCGATGGCAGGCAGCAGCAGAAAGGTTCCTGGCATATTGCTGCAATAAATAATAGCTAAACATGCTGTGCATGTGCACCAAGGAACAGGCCAGCATGGGACAGGCCATTAAATTTTAAACAAGTCATTTCCATCTGCAATGGGAGCTTTTTACAGCTGATAATTCAATCTCTTCACTTCACACAAGGAAAGTAGGCAAGGAGAGGACAATCCTGGGCTCCTCAGGACAGGAAAGAGGAGCTACTGGAGAGGGTCCAGTGGAGGCCACAGAAATAATGAGGGGTCTGAAGCATCTCTCTTATAGGGAGAGACTGAGGGAGCTGGGCTTGGTTAGTCTGAAGACTGAGAAGGGATCTCATCAATACATATTCAAATACAGGTGTCAGAGAATGGTGATGGGCTCTTTTCTGTGGTGCCAGGATGAGGGGTAACAGCCACAAATTAANGTCCCAGTGCTGGCCCAACTCCCTCAAGGAAAACAAGGCCTGGAAATGCCCAACTCCAATGTTACCCAGATTTCTTTTGATTTAATTCCTTTACTATGGAGCAATATGACTTAGATTAACACCCAGATCAGGGGGTATAAAAAAATCTGAAGCTGAAGTCTCTAGGGACACCAGGCCACATGTCACAGCAGCCCAATGGCATGAGCAACAGTGCCATCTCATGGTTCCTGTCCTGACCTGGGCTCCTCAGCTCCTGACCTCAGGGCACAAAGCTGAGCCTTACCAGCCTTCCCGACTCTCAGCAGGTCTAAAGCTTTCTTGATTTGTTGCTGAAGGTCCTGTAAACGGCCAGACAGGTGATCTCTGCTGGCTGAGGTTGCACAAGCTACATTTGAACAGCAAAGTGTGTCTTCTTCCCCCTGTGGAAATCATCCTTGTGATCATTCCTGCTCACGTTCAGCTCAAAGCTTACTCTCCCATCTGCATTAGCTCTGGGTTATAGAGATACTAAATTGTTTCTCAGTTGTAGTCATTAAACAAAGTGATTTTGTTATAAATTGTCATCAGCTTATTTGATTTTATAAGAAACAGTGAGATATTGTCTTTACTCAACAGGGGCTTTTGGCTTCTGAGCAGGGATCAAAGTGAGGTCTTCACCTTTTGGCCTTCCCAGACCCAAACCTTGCACATCCCAGTAAATTGCACAACCATAACTATGGAGTATTACCTGCATTTGGGCCTGGCATTTGGGACAGCAGAATGAATTTCTGATGGACACCACACTTTTGACACCAGGCTCTAACTCCTCCAGGCACGCCCGGCAGCGACATTTGAAGAAATACTGCCTGAGAAGCTGCTGTCTCTCAGCAACCCTCATCCTACACCAGTGAGGCCCTGCAAAGGATGGCAAGGGTAGAGATCTCTCAACAGCTGCAGTTCTCAATAACAGAATAAATTGGTTTTTGTTACAATTGGGACTAGGTGTATTGTGGGGAGGATACAACTTGAGAGTGAAAATCTAACAGTGAGAGATGAAATGTTGGTCAAGGCTGCTAAACAAAGACTGGCAACGTTAGATGAGAATTATATGAGAATTATGACATAAATAACCATCAGCATGATAAGGAGAGGTGAATGATGTCTATGCCTTGAGATAAACACAGAATTAGGGCTTACCATAGCAGTGCAGAACCTCCTGGCCACTTGAGATTGGCTGTGATGCCCTGACAGTGGCAGCTGTCCCACGGAATGACACGCTGGTATTGGGGCAGCATGAGTGGTTCAGGAGGCTGAGCACAGGGAAGAAAGCTGTTGCCAGCCTCACAGGCTTCTTATCTACAACAGCCCCATCTCCAGGCCCTGAAGACAGAGGAAAACCAAGCAGGTTGAGATTGAATGCTCACAAAGCCACACAATTTCTGCAATGAGCACTGTGACCGATGGCAGGCAGCAGCAGAAAGGTTCCTGGCATATTGCTGCAATAAATAATAGCTAAACATGCTGTGCATGTGCACCAAGGAACAGGCCAGCATGGGACAGGCCATTAAATTTTAAACAAGTCATTTCCATCTGCAATGGGAGCTTTTTACAGCTGATAATTCAATCTCTTCACTTCACACAAGGAAAGTAGGCAAGGAGAGGACAATCCTGGGCTCCTCAGGACAGGAAAGAGGAGCTACTGGAGAGGGTCCAGTGGAGGCCACAGAAATAATGAGGGGTCTGAAGCATCTCTCTTATAGGGAGAGACTGAGGGAGCTGGGCTTGGTTAGTCTGAAGACTGAGAAGGGATCTCATCAATACATATTCAAATACAGGTGTCAGAGAATGGTGATGGGCTCTTTTCTGTGGTGCCAGGATGAGGGGTAACAGCCACAAATTAAACAAGAAGCTCCACCTCAACATGAGGAAAAAACTTCTTTCCTCTGAGAGTGGCAGAGCACAGGAACAGCCCAGGGAGGTCTGGAGACATTCCAAACCCACCTGG
>VZUA01060816.1:27736-38176 GCA_013401035.1 Horornis vulcanius | reverse complement strand
TGGTGAAATTCAGTTTTATTGTTTTTGATTGAGAATTATTGTAAAAGTAGAAATGCAAAGTCATCACAATCCCTTGATAACCGTCATGGTGATTATGTCCACGTCAAGTAATGCTTCCCATATCTTTTTACATAAATAAGTAGTCTGTAAGAGATTTGATTCTTTTCCAAATTTTCACACATGTCCTTCAAACTGTAAAACTAATCACATTGCCTAGGAGGTAGGCAATTTATGATGTTGGCTTAATAATGTGATTCAGCCTAGGGAAGGAACAGCAAAAGGTGTAGGCTCGATTTCAGTCTCACCCAGTTCAGTTCTCCTTTAGTCCACAGGTAGGCTCATGATCAGCAGAACTGTGTGTTAAGATATGGTTATTAAAATTATTAGAGAGATGTCTCTGTCAGAATTAAGGTGCAAACAAGACTATGCTGAAGTCAATAGCACAGACTTTTATTCAGCAGTAAATGCGAGGGAGAGATAGGGAGAAAAAGAATGGGTGGGAGGAGAGGAGAAAGAGCATGACAAACAGACTAAGTAGAAAAAAAATCATCACTCCATGATCCTGATGACATCCCCTTGGTCTTCTTCTCTTGGCCTTCTTGATGATGAAGGTTTCCAGTTTTGTCAAAGTTATGGTCACTGTCTTCATCAAATGGGGGAAGTCCACAGAACACAGAGTGGTTGCATTTATATTCACTCAGGTTCAGGTGGGAATGCCCAGGTACCTGGCACCCAAAATTTCATCCCTGAGCCATTATGTAAGAGAGGACTGTCATGATAAAAAGTGCTATCCCACCTCACAGGACCTACCTGCCTCTTACCAGCCTTTTTTAGCTGTGGCAGGCGGATTGAGTCATTAATCATTAACAGTCTGGTCTCTAATTGAAATATGAATATCCAAGTGCTTAATTATTTAATACATTTAATACCTTTCTTCATTTGGTTTTAACATGTCATAGAAGATTGGGTGGCAAAGTCAGTTAATACATTTTTTTCTGTGTTTCAGCTCTAAGTTCAGCAGTAAGATACAGTATGTCAACACATTGGCAGAGCTTCGTGAGATGATTCCAATGGAATATGTGCATATACCAGACAGTATTGTCAAGTAAGTGATGTACAGTAGCATGTACTTATTCTAATGGAAACTATTCCCACAAACTAATAATAGTGTTAAAAACTGAAAGAAAAACAGAAAGCACTTTCCTGATGTTATTAAAAATGATTGTGTGTTTTTCCACAAACGTTTTGCTGTCAAACTCAGAAGCAGGAGACCCCTGTGTAATGGAAACACAAAATACAATAAATATTAACGTCTAGGGGAATGGGAAAATTATTTGCCCTTTCCTGAGGTATCACCTATACTGTATTTTTTCATAACTTTTACCTCTATTTAAGTGGAAGTGTTTTCAGGTTTTATTCATGCAGGGTTTTTAACAGAAACATCAATTAAAAGATAGCCTATTCAGTAGAAGACTAGTAAAATTCCATAGGTTTACTGTTGCTTGCCTTGTCAATTTTCATGGTTAAATCCACAACCACTGAAAGACAGTTTCTCAGTTCTTACTATTTATGTGAAGAGCTTTTAAAATGCAGACATTTCCAAAGGAAAATATCTGTTAAAAAATTGTAGGTATTGGCATTGCTCACCTCAACTAACTGTTTTTCAGACCTGAAAACAACAAAAATAAATGGTACACTAAGACTGAAAAAGTCATGGTTTTCATGTAGTCGTTACTAAAAAGATGTTCTGTTCAGGAATTTAATTTTTTTTAAATTGTTCTCTTTAGCAAATGTCCCAGGTTTTGAACAGCCTGTTCTAGAAGGCAGTTTGAAGAGTAGATACGCAAGTATGATTGTATTTTCATTATGACTGGTCAGTGACAGCTTTTGAAGTTCTCATAGGTCTCCTCAACCCAGGCAGGAGTTTTAACACCTGTTTCACTGCAGTTGTAGAGCAGTTTCCTTTGTCAAGCTGGTGGTGCAATTCTGGGGAGCAAGTGGGAAGCTCAGGTCTGGCAATACCAGTTGTGACAACAGTAAATTACAGTTGCGAAATCAAAGGTCAAAGAGACTTGCTCAACTTCATTTGCTGCTGTAACTTCTGTAGAGGTGGAGCGATGCTAAGAATGTGGAGCAGAGGCCATTGGTCTACTGACAAAGAGATATCCATAATGTTCTAACATCCCTAACAAATTTTCTTTTGATTCCTTTTTTCTTTTGATTTTCGTTTCTTATAATTCCCTTTGATAGAAACCTTACTGATACTCAGAGATTTTCTGTCTGTTTCCTTGCCGTATTTTACAGTTACACTGTGGCAGCACACACATCTGTGTTACGGACATTTTTTCTTCCCTGTAAACTTTAAAATGTTTGAAAGTCCATTCACCTCTCAGACCAAAGGTGAAAAGATCACAGTACTTAATTTTGAAGAGATTTAGGATAATGCCTAATTTACGTCATCAGCAACCAGATGAGGGATTGTGATTTTGCTGAGGAAGACAGAACTGGAAAGATGACAATTGCAACCATTGATAGCAAGCATTTCAAGATGCTGTCATAACAAGATTTAATTGCGGTGTGCGTTCAAGGCACCTGTGAGTGACTGTTCCCATACCATAGGGAGAAGAGCAGGGTTCAGTTCATAGCTTCCCTTCTGCTGCAAATTCAGAGGGATTCCTATAGAAAAATACAACTCATCTTTTGGCTTCATGATTGCTCCATTGCCAAGAACAAGCATACCGTCTATAGTCAAGAAAAATCCCATCTTTAGAAAGTACACAGTGTTATGCCAGATGCAGGTTATGTGGTTTTTTGGTAGTTTTCAGTGAAGCACAATACAATATGATTGTTGTACCATATGAACTTGTACATCTTTTCTCTTCCTTCATCCACTATTATCTTGTAAGGTATGATGAAGAGAAGTGTATTAAGAGAAGAATCAGGTAAAACTTGCTTTCTAGCCCATACTGCTGCTCATAATGGAGTGAATCTGTGTGACAGCCTTTCACTTGCAGGCGACCTCAACAGCTGAATGAGAGAGGACTTGCAATGACCTGGCATCTTACTTTCCCCTTCAAGCTGTTGAGATCAGCCTCCTTTGCAAATAAAACTCACTGAACTGTAAACGTCCTTGACTTGGCCCAGGCTGCAGCTAGTTTAACATTATCTGATTGAGCAACTGAATGCTTTCAGCTCTGTCCACTGGGCATGCCTCAGACCCCTGCTGCTTCTCTGTCTCTGCCTCCAAGTGAGCTAAATAAGGACTTAGAAATTTGAGGTGGGTTGAGCACAGGGATAAATGGTATCATACTAAACTGAAGAGCTTCAGAGTTACCCCTAAATCATACTGGGTGCCTATTTTAAAAGCATGTACTGTATTTGTTCTTTGCTCTGCTATTGCTCTGCTTCACTCTTACGCTCTGCTTGCTTCTCTGTTTCTTTGTATCAATAACTTTTACTCATGCAGACTGGATGAAGAGCTGAGGGAAGCTTCAGAAACAGCTAAGTAAGATAGCTTTCTGCTGGATGCTGGCATTTTATTGTTTCACAGGAAGAGCTTGAATGCAGTAGTAGGAATGCCTTGTGTTTGGTACAACTGTCACCTTGTAGTTTCAATTACTGTGTGAACTGCCCCATTTGTGAATTGACTTCCCCTCTCACTGTTTTTCTACTGCTGGGTCTCAGTCATAAATAATCATACTCTTACACTATAATTTTTTTTTACTATTTTTTGATGATTTTTTCTATAGTAATGGGAATGACTGAAATCACATACTCCATTTAAATGGATCATTAAATATTTTTGACTCTTCCCCTTTTATGTTGGATGATTCATACAGTTTTTAAGAGGTAGCTCTTCCTACAGTTTTTTTTTTTTTACAGTTCACTAAATTAGGGTTCGCTATCTCAGTTGAGGTAGGTATATAAATTCTTCTGTCTTTCCAGTGTTAGCTGGATAGGCTGGGGAATTAATACTTGATTATAATATTGTATTATCTATGGTTACTTAATAAACCAGTGGCAAGTGATGATCAGATACTTTAAATGGTAAGTCTGTGCTTTGACTTGAATATAATGTGGTAGTATGGTGTAGAGAGCCAAAGAAATCCTTAAGAAGTGCACAGTCCTTGACTCACTGAGCAGAGCTTTAGGAAGTTTACAGTGTACTGTCCTCACGTGGGTATTGTACAAAACTCCTGAGCAAGAGTCTGTGTCTGTTGGTTCTAGTATAACATTCTCCCTTGCAGTTTTTGTAAACTAGAAGTTTTGATTTTTGAAGTTTCTTTCCAGTCACCTTCCTTTTGCGTTTGCACTTCAGGATTTTCAACATATAGCTTCTCCTTTGCTGTACTTTTTCCAAAAGTTCCTTCTTTTGCAGTACGCATTTTCCTTCAGTTCTTCTGAGATTAGTTTCTAAAACAACCACAGAGAAATATCTAAAACACTGGCCACTGCTTTTTGATTCTAGCAGTTAACACTGCCTCAGAAGCAATAAATTCACAGTAGTTATCTGATACCACCTGACTATTCTGTTAAACAAAAAGGCCTACCCAGCCTTAAATGCAACTTCAATCCCTTCTGTTCAACTATTTTCAAATGCATTGAAACAATGAGATCACTGTGGGAGAAAGCTGCTTTCTTCTTACTCCATTTAAAATAGTAGAGGCTGCAAGTGAAAGGGGAACGAAATATTCATAATGAGGCATCACTGATTATTGTTACTGTTGGATGTATGAGATCACTGTAGTGTATTTCCCTTCTTCAACTTAAAGAAATAGCTTAAAAATTTGTTACTCAAACTAATGTGTGTTGTGGGGACTAAGATCCCTACATTCCTAAAAGCAGCAACATTTGTGTGTTTGTGCTGTCAAAGATACTCACTACAGTTAGTTATTACATCCCCAAATTTGATGTCATATTTTAAAAGAGAAAAAAATCAACATAGAAAAAATGTTTACTCATCTTTTTCCTTGTATCCAGAACTAGCTGCCTCTCAAATGATCCAGAAATGGCTTCAGTGGAGCAGGAGTAAGAATTTATGCCTACTACTGTCACTGCATTTTAACATCATTTTACGACCAAGTGGCTAGGAACTGAGGCTGGGTAGACTCTTTAAAGCTTTTTTTGAGACCTAAATACTTTATGGTAATATACAGGAACTACGTATACAAGCAGACATGCCATTGAAGCTTTATTATATTTTATATACTTTATATATGTATGATATACTGAAGATTTGTTATATTTGTGTAGCATTGGGAATGTGTTTAAAGTGTCCATAACCATTTCCAAGCAGAGAGAAATATAATTGTTAGCCTGAGAATATTCAGGTTAAATTATATTAAAAATGGATAGAAAAAGTGCAGCATGATCACAGTAAAGATGGTTCCATGCATTATCCTCAATTTTAAACTTGCTATTCTCATTCAAAGAATAAAAAGTCTCACATTTTACTTTGATTTCTGGGCCATGCTCTTTAATGTGTGCCTTCTCTTTGCTTTTCTGCTTCTCAGCTTCTTTCATAATTAATTTCCTGATTAAATCTCAAGCATCTTTAAGTCTTTTCCTTTCAAAGATGGACTTGTTCCCTTGGAAATGGGAATATGTCATTCCTCTGATACGCTGTTGCTCTGTCTGACACCATAACTGAAGCATGCAGATAGAAAACCCTGCCCTGCTGCTGCCACTGTTCATCAGTGGGAGTGTTTGCAGGTGCAGTGTGTCACAGAGCACGGGCAGTTTGTGGCTGGAGCAGTGTCAGGAGAGCCAGCCTTG
The DNA here is from genome assembly GCA_013401035.1 of Horornis vulcanius. NCBI lineage: Eukaryota > Metazoa > Chordata > Aves > Passeriformes > Scotocercidae > Horornis > Horornis vulcanius. The sequence continues at coordinate 32,401 of VZUA01060816.1, read as the reverse complement.
CCAGTGGAGTGTGAGTTCTGGCCAGCATGCACAGGGCAGAGGGATTGAGGCCTTTGCTGTCCCTGCCTGTCTGATGAGCCTGTAGAAATACACTCTTGTCTCACACTGTACAGGAAATATTGTATAGTAAGCCTGAAATTATTCCATCAATAACATGAGTATTCATAAACAGGCAAATAATTAGAAAAAAGCAAAAAGTTGCATAAATAAATTGAAGTGTTAGTTTTTACTTTTTTAAAAATGAAACAGTGCTCTAGTAAGCTGTCACACTGTCATACCTCATACACAGGTTAGAACCTGAACAGAAATCATATCTCATCTCCTTTTTCCCTCAGACACTGTTTTATTCTATAATGAGTCAATACGAGAACTGTTTTTCAGCGTACAAGAACAAAAAAATGACATGTTAAAGACTGTTTGTGTATGATTTTGACCTTTTGTGGCTTGAATGTTTTTCTCAAAAGATAAGCTGGGCAGCAAAATGCAATATGAGAAGAGAATTTACATTATTTTAAATAAGTATAGTTAAGGCCAAATTACTGTTAATTCATGGCATTTATTTTCTCTGCATAAATATGAGTCTGTCTTCAGAAGTGGCAGTAAGTTTCCTGTGATCATATCCCTTATTTCTTGTGTCATTTCTTCAGGAAATAGCATCTTATGTAAATCCCTTCCCTCTGAGAACAGCAGTTTTACACAGACTTTCTTCTGTATGCTTTCTGCTGAAATGCCTCTGGAGTCTACCCAGCACTTAGTTTGCTTCTGTTGTCTCTTTCATTCTGTTCCAAAGGTTTTTGTCTATTGTTGTGTGCCCTTGTGTTCTATTTTGTTCAACTTCTTGCACTTCTTCATGATTTTAAAAGAAATATTGTGAAATAATTCATAGTGGGAGAACGGTTGTGTAACGGTTCATAAATATTGAGGAAACGATAAATTATGTATTCTTCAATGAAAATAGTATCTTGAGGCAACATATATGAAGACAAGGTCATACTCTAAAGAATACTTCTAAAGTGTTAGATGACATGTGCTTTGCACTAAATAGCAAAATAGTATACTTAGGAAAATTTTTAGGGATACCCATTCCTGCCACACTGTTGTATCGTTCAACCAGTGGATCTTCCTCCACCTGATTTACTTGAGATTGGAATTGCTGAAAAAGTAGCTGCTAATTTCAATAAAACAGTAACAGAACTTAATAAGGTGTGTACTTGCATAGATGTAGATAGAATGTGTGTAAGTTATTTCACACTACTGCATTGAAGTAAATGAGAGATAAGGATATCAACACTCTGTGGGAGCTCAGGATTGGGGAAAAAACCAGGCATGTGTTTTCAGAGCACTCACTAATTTTTTTGTTGTTGTTGATCTTTATCATTTTGTCTTTAATAAATAGCATCGACATGACCCTGAAATAAGAAGCATCGTTGCCAGGCATTTGAAGAAGAGGGTTCCCATGGATATTCATCACCCAGACAATCACAACCACGCTGTACAATAAGTGATTTGGTCAATTGTGTTTGGTTTATGAGTTCTCCCTTGTCATTCAGCAGTTCAAAAAGACCAAAAGGGCCAGTCCTATTTGCCGTGGAAACAGCAGAATTTTGGGGCCTGGTTATTTTTGTTGTTTTGTTGTTTTTCAGTTTTCATTAGAAATGCTCTATCATCTAGCATTGGTTTCCTTGTGTGTATGACATTTCTGTTTAAAAGGATACTATTTTACCTACTGTGTGCCTCATGAATAGGTCAATGAGGATGGGATTTTTTTCATTTTTGTCTTCAGCGCATTAATGTTTATGCATAGCCGAATGTGATAGTTATTGTTAAAATAAGTGTTAGTTTGCTTGTGTCACAGAGCAGCAGCAACTTTATTTTTTAAAAATGATTTTATAAGTTATGGACAACTTTCTTGAATTTGACAGGCTATGTTAGGTAAGGCTTTGGGCAGCCTGCCCTAGTGAAAGGTATTCCTGCATAAGGCAAAAGGGCTGGAACTAGATGATTCTTGAGGGCCATTCCAGCTCAAAGTGTTCATGCTTTTATGAATCTGTGTTTCTTGCTATCTGAAAAGTCTTTCCAGCTTCATTAAAGATTTTTTAATTTGGTCAGAGAGAAGCGTGTTATGCTAAAAAATAATTTTTAGTCTCGTTAGACTTTCCAGAGGATGAATGAGCAACTGAAATTAATTTTTATTTTAATAATGCAGTTTATTATATTTATTCCAGGCATAGTTTTCTAGAAGCAGCTAATCCTGTAAGTTACTTTCATGCGTTCTGTAATCCTTGGAGCATTAATTTATTGCTGCTTTCTATATCTGTTTCTTCCAGTACACTTTTTTAAAAGTTATGAATCTTTGAGTGACATCCTGTCTCCAATTGTAAAGGCTATTCATTCTCTGAATATAAATCAAATATGATTTTCTACTGGGAGCTGAAAGCAGGGAGTCATACTCATCTGTTAGGAATATTTGTTAAAATCTTGCTCCAAGTGTTTCTATTAGATAAAAAAAATAAGTCTTACAATGGTATTTATTGTCTGTGTCACAGAACACACCAGTAAGAATATAAAAAGGAAAAACCCTACGCATCTGTTGTTTGCTGCTGTCCTATTTATTGGCACAGAAGATACTACAATAAGTCCTACTCCTTGCTGGGAAGTAGCTTCAATTTCTCAGATCATGCTTTTGCAGGAGTGTGCCAATTAATTATCAAGTGATTTCTGTTTGTCTGCTTTAAGAAGTCGAGAGTCAAGAATATGACAAATATTTTCTCTTACCCTAATGAATACACATACGCACTTCCCAAACCTGATGACTGACCTGCCTTTTGGGAAGTCCTAATGGAAGTCTTATTATTATGTACCCCCTGAATTATTATTCTTTTTTTTTTCACAAGATTCTTGTATGCCCTAGAATTACGTCTGTGGATTCTTTAGTTTGTAAAGAAATCCTTAGACATAACAATTCAAGATAATTTGCACCTTTTTAGTATGGTCTAACTCTAGTCCTGCTTTCAGTTCAGAATTATTAATGAAGGAGAAAACAAGCAAAGTATTTCTTGGGACATAAAGTTTAAGCAGAGGCAGTAGAGCATGTGCCTTCATTTTTTCAGCAGGATCTAAACTGAAAGTGAAAGTCCTATTCTGTCCTTCATTTAAAAGCTCCACGTTTTTGTTCCGTGGTTTGCACATTTCCAGCTCTGTCAGTTTCTGTCTTGTATTTGCAAGGTAGTCTGCAAGCAGTGAAGCAAGTGTCTGTCATTATGTGCACAGTTGTTCAGCTACTGTAACAAAGACTGACAAAATTGTCAGAAAGGCAAAAGAGTGCTTTCTTATTGGGCATCGTGAAAACCGAAATACGTGCCCTCTGCAGGCCTCACTCTGTGCTGGTATCTCTGTCTTACTTGCTAGTCTGCTGTATCACATCTTTCTGTCAGTTCCTGTAAATTTTCACAGAGGAAGGGCCTAATCCTGTTGACATTTGTTGCTGCTCTGTAACCTTGTCCTAAACTAGGGTCTGGTAGTTTCCACCTTTTCTCAGATATTTGAATCCTGGCTTGTGTCTGCCTTATAAAAGTGCTGTCACTTAGTATATTGGGGATAATGTTTTATGTATATATTAATATTTGTATTGACTTCCAGATGCTAATTAAGCTTCATTAAGCTCTAAACTATTAAAAGCATTAAGTAGCATGAAGTTGCATCTTTTGTAGACCTGTAGTTTAGGCCTCTTAGGACAAGCCACATGACTTCTGTAATGCAATAGATCAGAAAAGTTTCCACTAGAAGAAAAGTTCACCACGAAGCAGAGGTTCATCANTCTGTTTGCTTTGTGTGAAATAAGCAGCAAAGTTACAAATTTATACGATTATTATGGACAGAATAATGATGGCAGCCTGAGATGAAAGGAATTAGTTTAAGCCAGATGTCACGCTAAAACAAAATGGGGCATCGATGTGATAGTTAAAAAATGATTGCAGGATTAAAGTGTGGCTATCTTTGCTTATTAATATATTTTTAAAAGTTTTTTAATGTTATGTCAATTTTATGTTATACTAAAAATAACATACCAATATTACTAAATCAGTAGTTTGTTGAAAGAGAAATATAGTACGTATAATTGCACAGATACAAGCTTTTATATATGGATTTTTTCTACTGTGTATCAGAGTGCTCAGATGAGATATAAATTAGTAGTTGCAATTTTTTTTTGTTAAAATATCTATGCTGACTTAAGTTATAGATTAAGCAATACAAGGATATCTAATAGCATTGTATGGATATATATACCTATGAATCGAAATAAAGAATTGCAACCCACCACTGGACATATTTTCTTTCAGCTCCAAATAGTGGGGTTTTTTATTTCCTGGGTGCATAGAAACACTTGATTGGGTCAGATCAGTTCTTTATATAGTTACAAATATTTTGTTTTCCTTTGCATTTTCAGTGTGTTTGTGGGGGGTTTTGTTTGTTTGTTTACTTGTTTATTGGAATAAAAATACATTGATACAGAATGTACCATGTAGAATAAAACAATATGTTGCTCTGGGCACATGGGGCCTGGGACTGGTTCAGGTTCCTTGCTGGTTTCCATATTGTTTCTTCATCTGTGCCAAGGCATCTCACCACAGCTGACTTTGCTACAGAAATATTATTTTTTGTTTG
>VZUA01060816.1:0-17342 GCA_013401035.1 Horornis vulcanius | reverse complement strand
TTGAAAGATCACTCAAGAGTTAGAAACTGAGTGCACATGAGAAATCAAAAATAAGAATTAGTAATTTGGTGATCCAGGTTGAGAAGGTGAGATTTTTCTGAGTGTATTAACAAAGTTAAAACCTGACCATGTCTGGGTTTTGGTAGCTTCATGTAGAACCAAGTCACAGTTTAAAAGTAAATACATGTATAAAGGAATGAAGGGCCTTTTTCTCCTGTTCTTAAGAATTCTCCCTCACGACCATGCAGTGGCTCAGAAAGGCAGAAGCCTAACTTACTCTGGTCACAGCTTATGGCAGCAAATGCCTTTCCCTCGCCATTGGTTCACCTAACCAGGCTTGGGCCATTTCTGCTTCTCAAGATAGCCTGCAGAGAGGCTGTTGTTTAGAGTGAAGATTTTAACTGAGCAGCTCTTTACCAGCTGCCAGATTCACTCCTGCCTGTGGCCATACTCTGTCCTGCTGCTGCAGGACTCTGTCCTGTCCCACTGCACACCCTTCCCCCTCCAGCTCTGGATTAGCCTTCTTCCTGTTCCTGCATTTCTGAGACTGTGTGCAATAGGTTGTAACTATTTGCATAGGTAAAATAACAGCCTTGGACCAGTACAGTTAGATTCTAGAATCAGTACCTAGATTCTCTGGCTGTTCTGTTAACAATGCAATAGTCTATCCCAGCTGCAGTGAAATCTGGGAAAGACTGTTTTATGTACTATTGCAATTGCTATTTCTCCTTAAGGAGAAAACTGCTACTAGATATAAACTAGTTCTGAACTGGTCTGGATGATGCAAATAGTCTGCTACCTAGTAAAAATATTACTGCAAGGCTTAATTATGAGGCTTTCTTATACACCTTTATTTGAGACATTACCCAGTATCTATAAAATTGGATTTAGCTCAGGAAATAGTTGTAATAAAAGTAACCAAACTCCTGTAAGTTTGAAGTTTTGCTGAACTGTATTTATGCCTGGGACAAGGAGGTCATTATGAGGTGGGGAAAATGTACTAAGTAACAAATCTGTGGTAGCTACTGGCAGTGGGGTTGAATTCAGACTATTTGGCTCAATTTCTACATGTATATGAATCCCCAGGGAAAAGTCGGGTTCCAGGTTTTTCTGCCCTTCCCCAGTGAGGCCTTTTTCAGTTTCAGAAGTCTCATATCTCAATACTGGCTATATAGTTTTCCAGTTATTCTATGTATTACCTTTACTTTTACTTCCTTACCCTTTCTATTAAATGTCCTCTAATGTTTATTTTTTACTTCTGTTCTGGGGAGAGCAACGTTTGGGGAAGCTGATCCCCAAACCCACTGGCAGTATTCAGCTCAGTGTTTGATAAGCATCAGGTGTATTATTCTTAAAAAATCTTGGTGTGATAAGTAGCTCTGTAGCTATTCTAGTGCCATAACAAATGGCATCGCACAGCTTAAGCCAAGACCTTAAAAATGTGACTGCAGGAAAATCTTACAAGACTGTACAAACTAGAAAGCCTGTCCCCTTGCCTTGGTCTCAGACTTTCAGGAGGATGGATTCCTCTTCCTCTTTTCCTTAAGGCAGCATTTTAACAATGTGGGAGAGAAAAGTTCAGGTAAGAAGTAAAGGAATGGAAAGATGTCATAAAAAAGCTTGTAATTTTTGTCAGCAGTATGCTTTATTGCATTTATAAGTATCTGTACCTGCCTTTGGTGGTCACCAACACAACACTGTGCTCTACTGCTTACACTTCCAAGGAGCAAAGGTGAATTAGGTAATACAACACTGTGCTTAGCACCAGATTAAATGTGGTCTGGATAAACAAACATAGTTTATTTCAAATTGACTACTAATATGAAGGCTTATTTTGACATTTTTTAAGAAGAGATTGCTTAACTGAACAGTGAACTCAGACTCCTTTAGCTAAAAGGTGAATCATATTGTTATTTTTATGTTTTCTATTTAGTCCTATTGCTGTCCCCTAACAATTTACTCATTTTTTTAATTAATAATCATCTGTTATTACTGTTATTAGAAGAGTTAACATGCCCTAAAGTGTTTTGCTAGCATTTCTACTACTGGTAGGTGGGGAGTACCTGATAAGTAGTACAAGTTAGTATGTGTATACTCATCTTGACAAAAACTTTCCAGAATGACTCAATGCAACTGTGGGCAGCTAAAAACAACCAGCTAACTTCTCCCATTTCCTAAGATGTGAACTGTTATATTGGTGAGCAGAATCTCCATGAAAGCTAGGATGCAGCTTTGCTTCATGTATTAAGTTTACTACATCTGGAGTTACGCTTCTTTCTTTTTTGTGACTTTGATCAAATAACAAATTTAATTTGTAGGCATACTAATCATAACTTCAATAGTGATGGAGTGGTCAGCTAACATCTTTTGAAGGTTAAATGTATCTGCATGGATTTTAATGGAATTTAGTATAATTTTTAGAAAGTTACATGAGTACTTTTGTTCTTTGCTGTAAATGGGGTAACATCAGTAGTGAAAACAGAATTAAACAGTGCAGTCTGGGGTTTCTTTGCATTCATAGATGATTTCTTTTCTAAGTACTAACCAGTGGTAAGATGGGACATGCAGAGAGAAGATGCCACGTGTTGGCAAAGTCCTGATATCCTCACATTGTGATGTACTATAATTTTATTTTTAACAATCAGCAGTATTTTAAAAGGTGAGTGCATTGGCTTGGAGGTTGTGGCAGCAGGGTGGGCCCATTGACTGCTGCTGCTCACTAGCATAAAGGCAACCTCAGCTGGCTTACTTATCTCAGTACCTGCCTCCTGACATTCATGGTATGCATACATTTCCACATTAGCTGGCTTTCTCTTCAGAGACTTTCTGTCTTCTGTTTGCTGTTCTGTTCATCAAATGTGGAAAGTAGTTCTTCAAGCTGGCAGATATACTTACCTTTTAAATCCTTTTTCATTGTGCTCTCACTGAATCAATATACAGTATTAATCTCACACTAGCTAAAGTTTTTACTTCGGAACAGTAGTAACTTATGCTAAACGAAAGAGTTCAGGTCTGCTGAGAGTGCCTGATACTAATTTGGCTGGGTATCAGTTTCACCCACTGCAGTCTCAAGCTGAGAATAAAAGCCTCTTTCACCCAGATGGTCTTATTTATTAGCCTCTTAAAAGTTTCCAAGGACATGTGTTCAGGACTTTTCAACAGAAATGTTATTTTTCTCAGTTTTACTCCTGCTCACATTCCTTTAGACAGGAGGAAAATCTGTGTCATTTTAGTCAGGCCTGTGTTATTGCTTTGCTTTGAATCCTCATTTCCAGATTGAAGTGAGCAGAAGTGACTTTAGGATCATGTCATAATTAGTTGAAACGCCCTTTACATCAGTGAATTCCCTTTGGATAGATGAAGTGAGCTGTCTGGGCTAGAGTCTCAGACGTTAGGTACCCAAGGTATTTAAAAATGTTAAACATATTTAAAAGGAGAGATGCAAGAACTGATCTATTCCATGGAAACAGACAGACAGTAATGAGAATTCACTCAATGTGATAAGCATCTCCTGAGAGTTGCCCATGCTAATTCAGGCAGCTGCTTTAAAGTCGTGGTTGTTTTTCATCCTGAGGGGATTGGACGTGAAGAATTTGTATTCCACTAAAATCAGAGCAGAAAGTTGTGTGTTATTTCTTACATCCAAGCAGTACTGCCTGTTAGGTTGGCTGTCCTGTTTCCTTGAAGGGTTCGTAATCACAGCATGTGGCAGACGTTTGCTGTGCCCTGAACAGCCTGAAATGAGGCGGTGCCGTATATAAGTACAGATGGGTGGGATGCCAAAATGATTAAAAAGGATACAATTGCTACCATCTTTGCTGTGACTAATTCCTTACAGGGGAAATAGCGCATAATAAACACATACTTTTCCTCTGGACAGTTACAGTTCATTGAGAATAGACCTGACAAAATAATGGGCAGCCTATGGCTTAAACCTAGAAGTAAAATCTAGGTACCCAGGAAAGCTTCTGCAGAAACACTGGTCGAATTTTTTTAAAATCTAGGAAAGAAAAGTTTCATGTTTAGGCAAAAAAAGTTCAACAAGCCCAATGTGCCAGCGATCAAACAAGAACTGGGACAGTTCATGACACATTCCCATCCTTGAAGGGCAGCATGACTGCCTCTGCTTTACTAAAGTTGTGACAAATAGTTGTCATTTGCTATAAAGAAGTGTATTTAAAACCACTACTGTAGCACACTATCACAAAAAATTAATTTTAAAGCCCATTTGCAGCTTGCTGGATGGTGCCTGCATTATTTTGATTATAAACTTAGTTAAATAGCATTTTATTTCACACTTAGGTTCAGTTTTATTCCTCTCTGGGCACCCCCACCTCTGCTCCAGTCCTCAGCTCTTCTGTTGTTCATTGTTGTCCTTGTTGCTCACATCACTAGTGCTACTGCCCTGGTCTGGTGTTGTGTTGCTGCCCCTGCTGAGCATGGAGTGGGAAGAGATGTGGCAGTGGCAGCAGCTGTGGACGCAGTGGCAGTAGAAGTGCTGGGGTGAGCCTTGGAGCAGGCAGGTTTGTGCCATGGCCCTGCAGCTTTCTGGACAGCTGGAAAGAGTTAGATAACCAGGGCTCGTTTCACAGATCACAGAATCATTTCACTTGGAAAAGACTTCCAAGATTATCACCAATTTGATGGCTTTGTGGCTGAAGTGCTACTATTGAGTGAACGTGGGGTGAGAGTTGTTTTTGTTTTGTGTAGACAAAAAGTGTAATCAGGACAATAAAGTAACTTACAGTGGCTTAAAATTTTAACACCTGGCTAAATCTAAATATCCTTTTTCTTTTTCTGCAGTCAGCATGTTTAGCAGCCTTCAGAAACACTGAGTGAAACCAGTGAAGTTACTAAGGAGTGAAATGACCTATTGCAGAGGGCTAGCACTGAGATGGAGTTTATCATTAAAGTAAATTCACTGTTCATAGAAATATATATCTGAAAAAATTATCCTAGAAAGACAGGGTGCTCTGTAAGAAATTAGATCAATAAAATATTTAAGAAGGTATAAACATTTCTGTAGCGTTTCCCCCCTGTTTAAAAAGTGAAATGTAAGTGTTGGTTAATAAATGTAGAAAGCTACTATGTCCCTTTTAAAGCTAAAAGGATGTTAAAGAAAATAAAGTGACCCTTCCGCCACTCATAGAACATCTGTGCATCTGGAATTTCCTGATGAGTCTTTGCTTGTAATTTACCAAACAGGGTTTGTTTCTTTTTCATAACCTTATCTGTCTTGACAATTAATCTAGACTTTTTTTTTTTTTTAATATAAATTTATTTCTTTTGTAACCTCTACTCTCCTATGAGCCTTAATCAAACACACTTTATGGTTTGTAGACTGAACTAGTAGCCAAATATCCAGCCAAGAAAAACAGTTTTTCCTCAGCTTTCATTAATGGGGTTCAATGCAGGACAGTGCTTTTCTCCATATGGGCAAACCAGCACTGTAGTTGTACATCAGGAAGTACAACAGGAAGTACTGCTACAGAGGTAGGTTCTGTTTCAATGAAACCCCAAATAGGAAAAGAAAAATAGCATGGGATTGATTTCAATAAAGACAGGTCTGGAATAAATCTTGTAAGTGCTATGTGAAAGTCAGATGCCTCATGGAAAACTTGATAGGAACTGGACCATATTTTGCAATATAAAGCTCTTTTTGACCACTGCTTTATCAAGATTTTTTCATACTATAAAGAAATTGTTGTGATCTACTAATGACAATATTCCAGATGCATAGTAATGGAAAAACTAAAAGCAAGAATTATTTACCTCAGATTTGGCTTAGTTCACAAATGTCCACATATCATAGAATCACAGAATTTGGGTTATAAGGGACCTTAAAGATAATCTACCTTTTACCCACAGGGACACTAGACCAGGTTGCTCAGTGCATCCGGCCTGGCCTTAAACACTTTCAGGGGTGGGGCATCCACAACTTCTCTGAACAACTTGTTCCTGTGCCTCACCACCCTCATAGTGATGATTTTTTTCCTAATACCTGAATTGTATCAATCCTCTTTCAGTTCAAAGCCGTTACTTCTTACCCTACACTAAATTACTTTTTTTATAGTTGCCCATGATTTTTTGATTTTTTTAAAATTTACTTAATTCTTTAATATTCTTTAATTCTTTAATACTTACTTTCTCTCATGTTAAGGTGGGGCATCTCTTGGTTTTTTTTTTGTTTGTTTGTTTTGGTTTTGTTTTGTTTTGTTTTGTATTGTTTTGGTTTTGGTTTGTTTTGGTTTTTTTTTTCTGTATGAGCAATTGTCATGGTTTAATTCCAGTCAAACTCCACACAGCCACTTGTTCATTCCCCCACCAGCAGCACTGGGCAGATAATTGGAAGAGTAAAAGCTAGAGAACTCATGTGTTAAGGTAAAAAGAGTTTAACACTGAAAGCAAAAGTACACACAGGTAAGGAAAAAGAATTCATTCGGCCCCACCCATGGGCAGGCAGGTGTTCAGCCACCCCCAGGAGAGCAGGGTCCCATCACAAGTAACAGTGACTTGGGAAGATAAATGCCATCAGTCTTCCTTCCACCTTCCTTCCCCCACTTTATATCTGTCCTGAGTGTGATGCCATCTGGAATATCCCTGTGGTCAGTTTGGGTCACCTCTCCTGTCTGTGTCTCCTCCCAGCCAGGGACCCCCCAGCTTCCTCACCAGCATGGACTACAAAAAGCAGAAAAGGCCTTGGTTGTGTGTAAGCTTTGCTCAGCAATAACAAAAACATCTCTGTATTATCAACCCTGTGTTCAGCACAAATATAAAACACAGCCCCATACCAGCCATTGTGAAGAGAATTCACTCTACCCTAACCAAAACCAGCACAGTAGTTCTTTCAGTTTATGAATGGAACAAAGCCTGAAGAATACTGCTACCCAGCTGGAATTAGTCAAGTTATTGATCTCATTCCCTGTAGAAAACATCTGCAGGTATCTTTCTTTACCCTGGATTTATAAATAAGATTGGGATTACCTTATATACCTGCACAGGAGACGGGATGAATCCTTACTCTGTTCAGCCTGTTCCTGTGAGTGCTAGAGTTAATATTGAGCCTAGAAGGTCTTTGAACAAGTCATCAGTCATAATAACAAATTACAAGTGGGTAATATACATGACACAAATTATAGCATTAAGCTTCCCAAAGGTATTTGCAACTGCTGACAGGACTTCCCATCATTTATTACCAGATGGGGAGAGAAAGGGAGCTGGAAATAAGCAAATGTTCAACTATATGAAAAATTAAATTATGACACATAGTGTTTTCTGAGGCTGCTAGTATGTAAAGACAAAGGAAGATGCAAAGCTTATGGCCAGTTAAAACAAGTGGAGTTAAAATTATCTGCAGCGTCTAGGCTGGCCTAAAGTCCTCTTGTGCACCACACTACAGCCAACTACTGTGACTTTTGAAGCCAAAAATACATTTCAGGTGGCCTCAACAGTCTTGATGAGGTGACAAATGAGATGGTGTCTGAGACCAGTTTGTTCCAGACAGCTTGTTCCTGTGTCCAGAACAAGGCTAATAAATGGATGACTGAAGAAATGTGAAAGGAAAACATGTTTGAACTAGAAGACACTTAATGATTCAAAGTAAGCTAGGGGAAAAGGGCTTGGCATGTGTGTGGGTTTGGGATTGTATTTCCTCTGAGGACTGTCAGTTTAACCATGAATTAGAGCCACTAAATGATGTGCATAGGTAAAGCAAGAGTCAGACACTCTTTTGTTGGATGATCCCTTAACTGCTGTCTATTTCTACAACCTGGCCTCAAAAATACAACCTGCTACTCATTTGCTACCCTAAACGACCTGATTTTGAGCTGCTCAATACTTACCTGTTGCTTCAGTGAAGATCCAGATACAGGTGACACAAGTAAATCCCTATGGATGGGGCTAAAGGAGTTTGTTTGTTTGTTGTTTTTTTTTTTGCATTGACACAGCTGTTCATTCAATACGCAAGCTTGAATGTCTGCTCTGTGAACACATATTCACCTACAAATGTCCTTTTTAGGTTTTGGGCATTCAAATTTGTATGTCCTCTTCCCTGGAAAGTGTGTGGGAGAAGTTTAGGCACACAGCACTCTTCCATCTTGTATGTGAAATCAAATATTGCATGTGAAATAAAAAAGTGCAATGGGCATTTGTTGTCTCACCTTCCAGCCTTTGAGTTCTTGGAGTCAGAAATTTGATGTAAACAAAGAAATGTTTACAGAATTCTTTATCTTATTTACATTCCTTTCTGTGAAAGGACAATTGATGGACACTTCCTCAGACCAGTGGAACTGAAGAGGTTGAACCTCAGTCTGCCAGCGTGGTTCCTTTTCTAGAAATCTATATAAGCTGTAAAAAAATATTAAACTTCCTCTTTTCCTGCTTCGACTCTGTGGTGATCACTGTGTCTCCCTCAGGACAGCNGGTGATCACTGCGTCTCCCTCGTGACGGCACTGCGTCACAGGCATTGAGGAAAGGTTTTTCTCTTCCTCCTGTTATTTTGTTCTTTTGGAGATTTCATAACTAATTGTGTGACCATCTCTGGCATTTGAAAAATTATATCTTGTACAGTGCAATGAAACCTCTCTTTGCTGCCAAGGCATTGTGCCTGTTCTTTAATTGGTGTATGTGTTTGCACAGGTATGTGTAAACACATGGATTGTTGTGCAAGTGTACACTGAATGAAGGCATAAGACTATATTCATTTTTTTTTTTTAAGTATGTGGTGGAAATAATGTACCATTATATTTTTAAATGCCTAATTTTTAATTTTTATAAATGGCTGACATTCCAGAAAGTGCAGATGTCCACATGGGATGTTACATGATCCTGTAAGAATTAGGATAAAGATAAAACAGAGGAATTTGAGAAAATTTTAGTGGTGAAAGAATAGCGAGATGGGGGCAGCTGGTTCCTGTTAGCTGTAAGACATCTGTTTGAAGATTTTCTGGTAAATAAGACAGATCTTCGTTGGCTCTGTTGAAGTCAGTCAATCAGTCACCTTTTCTAAAGAAATGTTCCATGGATTTTAACATACCTTTACTTGTGGTGACAAGAATAGACAACTCTGCAATCCTTGTGTTGATGCTACTGTTAAAGATTAGCAACCTAGCAGAGGAAAGATAATATTATGATATACAAATTAAAATCTGTTTGGTGGTTTGGCTTGCCACCAGTAGATGGCTGTAACCTATCTCTTCTCTCAACCTCTTCACTTTCTGTTAAATAAAACTATTTTAACACTTAAATTAGGTCTTAATTCTTAGCTAGAATTCTCTGATTTTTATATCTGATGAGGTACATGCATTTTTGAGTGGAGATAGGTGAAATCAATTATCACACCAAGAATAACTCAGCATCCATGCAGAAAAAATACAAAGCGTGGTGTTCCCCAACCTGAGGCCCTCCTGCCTCATTTGAGTTGCAGGATGCACAAGATGTCCCCTGTTCACTCTTCCCTCTGGCTGCCCCCGGGGACAAGGCCACTGTGTGTTTCTCCAGTGCTCACTGATCTGACTGGCCTGACTGGCCACCATCAAACTTGTGTGCAGGCTCAGAAGACCATTGTGCTGGGAAGCAGTCACCTCCCCCAAAGCTAGAGGCTAAATATGCAGAGCTGGCAGTAGCAGGAAGGCTAGGCCTAGTGTTGCCCATCTCCACGACCCTCCTTCAGTCCTGCTTTGCTATGACAATGCATTTCCATATCTACATGGAAGGAATTTTGAGACCCAGATCTCTTGCACTGATTCAAGTCTTAGCTGAGGCTGGTTTTGTGCTTCTGTAATTCATTAATCTTGGAGTGACATCTTGAAATCACCCCTGTGCTGAGGTTATGGAGGATAAATTTGTTTTCTTGTAGTATAAGCACATAATGTAGTTTGATCTCCATTTACTGCATGTAAAGTATCTGGAATCTATTCTAATACTAGTTATAGTCACTGTACATCTGATGACAAAAATGTCAGGATTACAGTATTTCATAAATTGCTGTAGTAAGCAGGGCATGTGCTCCCAAATGAAGAAAAGTGTTCTTAGCTGTCTGGTAGTAATAAACCCAAAGCCTCAATTTATTTTACTTCTAGGCCCAAAGAACAGACCAGGTGAAAATGTGGAGGACTTCCTGTTATGGTTTAGACAAGATAATGGATGATTTGTGGCAAACTCTAGGATATGACTGTGTGCAAGAGATATGTCATTATTTAAGTTGATTTATGTGTGATGCTTGACTTCCAGTCCTTTCAACTTTCAGATGGAAATGAGCTTCCTGATCTGCACTAATCTGTTTGTGGAGCTATCTCACCTTTCTTTGTTTAGTAGAAGTCAGTGGGCTTGTGTCAGAATTAGATTCTAAAAAGTATAAAGGAATTATTGAATTGAATTGAATTAATTTTCTACAAGGAAAGATTTTCACAAATNCTTCTTTGTTTAGTAGAAGTCAGTGTGGATGGGCTTGTGTCAGAATTAGATTCTAAAAAGTATAAAGGAATTATTGAATTGAATTAATTTTCTACAAGGAAAGATTTTCCCAAATAGTTGTTCCATTTTAGGTTAGCTAGAAATTTAACTTTCCAGGGAGGAGGAGCCCTTGGTGCCTGTAAAAAACAGAATTTTATTTCCATTTACTGCCAAAACTTTTGACACTGCCTGATGTCATTTATAATGAATGCATACATACTACTTTGCAGGTGAGAGGAGATTGTGTTCGTTGTTCTGGGGAGGCTAATGGAAATATTTTAGCTTTATTATATTTCAGTTTTTTAACTATGTGCTGATTTTAGTTCCTTAGAGTGATTTTCATTTAGAGCTTCTGGTTTTGTCTTGAAGGTAGGTGCAGGTCTTTTGCCATCCCCATAAGAAAAAACACTCAGATCTTGTAAGATATCATTCAAAATCATTTCTTAGCAACACACTCCACAGACTATTTATGACAGAGAGAGCAAGCGAGTTACTCCTAACAGTCATTCGAGTTGATGCAGGATTTCCTAACAAGAAACAAACTCTATTCACAATTTCTACTGTCAAAAAAGAATGACATTCTCCACAGAATTTCTTGTGCCCAGTAAAGACAGGGCTTTACCAACAGTGCTGAGTGGGAGTGCCCAGCAGTGGGTGCTCCTCCAGCACCATGCAAAGGCAGTGGTGAAGGAAGGTGTGTGGCACAGTGTGACATGGCACAGTGTGGCTCAGCACAGCCTGACCACCAGCCTGGCATGCAGCACCTGCCCAGCAGAGCTGTGGTGGGAATCACTGCCTCCTAAGTGTGCAGCAGCCTCCCAGTCAAGACTTGCAGTTTCCCGCAAGTGTATTATTAATTTACAATGCCTCAGCACTGCTGTGGTTGTAAAGGATTGGTACAGACAGAATGGACAACTTTTTAAATTGTCAAAACTTCATTGGAAGAGTTTCTTCCACCATAACCTGCCGTTTTACTATCACTACCCCTTACTAGTTTTTCTGTTCCTTGTCAGCCTTCCTGTTTTCCTGTTTCGGGGTTGTTGGGGTTTTTTCTGTTCTAGTTCCAATCTATTTATTGTTTTATTACACATTATTTTCTCATTTTTCTCAGTATTAACAAAATATATTTTTCGTCTCATTTGCCTTTTAGTGCAGTGCCCTGTGGTTTTTTGATGTAGTTTCTTTGGAGGAAGTGGTCTGTCTTATTTGTTTACATTACACTTGCACAGTTGGGCATTTGGATAAAGTTACACTGAAATCAATAACCCTGCCATATTTTGCTGCCTTTTACTTCCTCTGGACAAGTTAATATTTAACTCTAGTAGAAAGTCATACTGAGGATTTTGTTTCTTCTTTTTCCCCCCACAACATGTCCACTCAGTGTGTGTTCACTGCCAGGACTCCATAAAAAGTGAATGGATCTATGAAATTTTCTTTTCTATACTGTTGTGTTCCCAAGGTTTACATAGGCTACCCCAGCCACTTCACTACTTCACATCTAACACTGAATCCTCTGTTCCTTCTTTCCATCTCCCTACTATGTGGAAAAAAGCAAGTGCTTGTGCCAAGCAGAGTCCCATCACTGGTTCTGCCTCTCATAGCTTGTTTTAAAAACATTTTTTGTGTCTTAAATTAATGTAGATAATTTCCCTAGAAGCCACTGTATTTTGCAAGCCTCTGCTGATGTTATCTTACAAAAAATGTTCTGTATGAACCTTCATAAAATACACTGTAGAGCCACAGGAATTAGATGGCAGCAGAATCCCCAAATCTGCCCAGAAGCTGGACTCCCTTATGGCAGCAGTAACGGTGGTGGTCTGAACAGCTCTGAAACCAGGATTTGCATATTGAACTGCAGTGCTGAAATTGATTCTGTGGGAAAAAATGCCAAGGGCCTCTTGACATATACTTAAGCATTATTTGAGAGTGTTTTATCCAACAACCTAATCCTTTTTTTGCAGATTTTCATTTAACACCAAGTCTGAAATTTAATTATTCCACTTTTATTTTGCCATTTTTAAAATAAATACAGAGAATTGTCTGTCTGGTAATTAGAGATGTTTAAAAAGCAGGGTAGTGAAGGCTGGTCTTTTTCTCCAGCTGAGGTTTATTTGCATAAGCCTTTTGAGGTTGATAAACCTTCCTTTCTGAAACTATGGTTCCTGTAACTTGCATTGCTTTGTTGTGTTTTCCTGACTTCTCCTGCCTGGCATTCTTCAGATGTCAGTTCTTGAGACTTACCATCACTCTGAGCCACGCTCCCGCCTTAGCAGTGGGCCTCTGATATTGATTGGTTTGTACCACAACCTCAGAAAAAGGTAAAAGAAATGTGGTATGGGACAAGAACAGTGACACTTCCTCCTTAGCAGGTACAAAGTGTAAATAGCATGCAGTATCTGCACAGAGATCTGCAAACATCAGTAAAGATGTATACACTGTGCTTCATTTAAAATGTTTTCCCAAAGGGATGTTGGCATTATGCGCCTGATTTCCTATCTGAGATTATGGACAGAGCTACGTAAACATCATGAACAACCAGCGTAGGGAATTAACAAATGCATGAGGCTGGCCAAGGCAGGGGATAGGATGGAGAAGGGCTTGTCTTTAACCCACTTGCAATTACAGAACTGCTGACTTTTTGAAAGAAGAGATCAAATTCTTGTGGAGACGGCGATATGTATTTCTCATTCTTTCAAAAAATGAGAATTGTGCTGTTCTCACACAGGGAGGGGAAGTAAAGGAAAGTCTTCTGAGGGTGCCTACAGCATATGTCTTTGTGTGGACTTAAAAACTAATCAGTTGCTGGGCTGTGCAGCAAGGGCCAAGCCAGGTGGAAGATGTGTAAATGCACATTTTTAAGTGAAGGATCAAAGAGCAAAGATAAGATGGTGATGGAAACAAGATGCCTCTAACTTGAGGTGTAGTGGGGCATGGATAAACTATTCAGTGTACTACATTAAGTGCTTTCAATTCTTTTTAAGAATTGGCCTAGGCTAGCAGCATGAAATATGAATTGTATCATAGTCCTTTCCTACAGTTTTGGCAATACCAAATATGGGAAAGAAAATTTGAGCCAGTGCTGTTAATGTAAAAATCCATTTCACAGTCACTTTTTGTTGCTGATATTTTTCCTTCCATTACCTTTGCCAACAAATGACACAGAGCACTCAGAAGAAACTGAAATCATTTTGGTAGAGTTATTTTTCCTTTTTTTCCCCAGCAATTAAAGACAGTAGCACTTAACAAACATTAACCAAATACTGCCTTCTGCCAAAAGCCATTTATACTACTATAACTCCAATGCCTTTATATAAATAATAATACCACCGCTGATATATTCTGATGTATAAATTTTAAGACAAGATTTTCCTTGGAATTGCTAGACTGTATATGAGATAGTACAAAGACCTCTATAATGTGGATTCTCAGTCTAAACTATTTTATGTATCAACTTCTGTCCAAAGAGATGACAAGCCACACAATCAAACATGTATTTAGTCTTTTTTACAGTTGGAAAAGTACCATTCAAGTTTTTAAAAGTACCTTTCAAGTCTAGACATACAGACCTTCTTGGAGCAAGATGGAGTACACATGAAAACATTTACATAAAACAGATTTGCTTTCCTACAGTTCATTATTACAGCTAGTTTGATGAAGTAGCATCATTATTGCTACTAAATAGTTAAGTAGTCAAAAGCCAAATACCTTCTTAGAAGCATACATAGAAGAAGACTGACTTGCTTTTGCAGATTCTTCTTTGTGTCCAAAATGAGATTTTTACAAGTGGAGACTCATTTTCCTTTTAACTGCTCTCCAAGAAAAAGTGAGGAAGTATTTCCTATCGTCCCATTGTTGTATCTTACAAGTGGATTAGTTTGTGACTTCATTTGGTGGTGTCAGCAAAGCCAGATGGTGGTCACAACAGAAACAGAAAGTGCAAAGTGCTTTCATTGCTCAAAAACCCCCCTGCTATTCCCAGCATCATCTGGGCTATGTGAGCCTCTGAAATGTGACTGCCAGTAATGGGGAGATACCATCACATTACCTGTAGTAAGCACTGGCCCTCCCAGAGTGAAACTGTCTTTCATGTAAGCAATCATTTGACCAAATTTAATCCCACATAGATATGGCAGTATTCTTGTGAAAGGAATACTGAGTTAAAATTAAGACAACAGTTGAAAATCAGGAACAATGTGCTGGGACTTTGTGGGGACTGATATTTGTGGGGTGACAAAGTGGATATGTGCAACACAGGAAAATGAGTTACAGCAAACCTCTGGTATGACATATTATTTAAAACCTTTTGATCCTAAGTAATGAGTTATCTGACTCTGGATATATTTTTCTTCAGCTTTTACTTCTCTGGAGTGGTTTTGTAACTGTGTCATTACTCGAAGAATATAGCAAAACAGTTATATGGAATGATGTGGAGTGCAGCAGGTCTCCAAACTCAACACCCTGCCCAAAGCAGGGGTCAGTTGTGGGGTCAGCCATGGTTGTGTCACTGGGGTTTGAACTCCATGAAGGACAGAGATGGTACAGCTTCTCCAGGTAGCCTGTCCCAGTGTTAAGTTACCCTGCCATGGAAATTCCTGAGGCCTGCTTTCTCTAGCTGCAAACTCTCTTGCAACTTGTGGCAACTATTGTCAAAAAAGCCTAGCCCTCGGTAACCTCCTTGTGTGCAGAGCAGACATCTCAAAGCTGCCTTCCTTCAGTCCAGCTTGCTGCCTTTCTTCAGTGTCTGCTGAAGCCCTGCTCATGTACAACCAGGCCAGCATCATCTACTGCCCTGGCATCATCCACAAACCCAATCATTTTGTGACAGATGATCATCCCTCAGATCAGGCATCACTCAGCCAGTCTCCATCTTCTGCCTTGTGTGCTTGTACTTGCCTAAGAGTTCTTGCTTCACAGATGCTTTCCCCAGGGACTGAAAATGAAGTAATCAGCTGTAGTTCTTCAGATTGTTCTATTTGCCCTTCCTTTAGATGGGTACATTTGTTTTACCTTGGCCATCTGGGGCCTTCCCCTGTCCCTGTGATTTATCAGAGCAGCCTTTTGAGGATACCGGAGAGCATCCTCAGCACCCTTGGGTGCAGACCAGCTGGGCTCACAGGCACGGGTAGGTTGACAGCTTGCTTGAAAGCCACCAAGTACCTCATCATGTGTCACTAAATCACTGCCCTCCCTCAAGCAGCTGGTTCAAATATGCTTTATAACCTCCACTGGCTGTAAAGCAACTGGTGACTGTAGCATCTTGGACACAACTATGTGAAGTGTTCTGATATATTGATTGTCATTCTGTTCTGCTGTGACTGTCACTTTCCAGTGCTTTCTGCTCTTAGCATACTTCCAGTTTTTTGAGAGACTGTTCCAGTCTGTGTCATTCATCTTAGGNATTTAAAAAAATTTCCATGTGTGACTATTTTAATGCTAGCAAGATGCTTAGTTGATGGAAATAGGTTTGTGTTCTCACAGTTTCATCCAAATTAACTGAAGTGCATGAATTACATGGCTACACTGCCAGTCTGGCAGATTTAGAATTTTCTGAAGATTCTTCAGGTTACTAGTAAAAATTCAACCTTCAAAGGTCAAGAAGGGCAAAAGTCCTCTATATTGACTGCAGATTTTGATACATTAAAAGGTAATTATTTCATTATTATTTCAAAAATAAAACACTAGCAGAATGTAGTTTGCCAAATAAAAAGCAGACATGCAAAAGCAATTACTCTTAAGAGAGCTTAAGATACTAAAAACTTAAGCTAAAAAATAGCTTCCGAGTTGAGAAACAGTCACCCCTCACATGCTAGATCTAACACATCTGAAAGTAGTTTCCCTGAAACTTCACCTTGTACCTTGGCCAGCTGAAGTAACACTTAGAAGGTTTCTTGGTGTTTCTTTCCCATGTTCCCTCTCTTCACAGATCATGGCAAGAGGAGAAAAGTAGGTAGGAAACTCTGAACCAAGGCAGTAAGGGTGGGAGAAGTCTTGTGTTTTAAGGAAGGAGAAAGCCCATGAGATTGGAGATACTGAGACTGGAGGAACAGACCTCCTTCTCTGTGCCCGAAGTTACACAAGCAGGCAGAGAAGTTTTAAAAGCAGCAAAGGAAAATGCTTTGGCTAATTGCTGTGAAAACAAAGTGAAGTTTCTCTTTGGCCCTTCTGATTTTGGTTATTTGAAGAGAACAAGAGCTCTCCAAAGGTCTGTTGCCCTAGGAAGCAGGGGCATTATCTCAGTGAAATACTTTGTTTGCTGCCCTGGCATGGCAGCTATTTAGTTTAAATTTAGTGGGGAGGGAGGAAGAAAGAGAGGAAGGGAAGAGTATGTGTGGAATTTGTATTTTCCCTTCTATTTGAAGTGCTTGAAGAAAATATACATTAATTGTGTAGTCTGGATATTTCTTATATTTTTCATTGCTCTCTCATTGCTGTCTCATTGTTAAGGATTTATATATCTCACGGACAACAGCTTCTCAACAGCTACAGTGCACGGGCACAGCAGAAAAGAATAAATCCTTTTGGTCTCACTGTCCCAATATAGGTTCATCTGGGTTTGCTCTGGTATAAAAGCTAATCCCCTCTGCTCTTGGGGCTCTCTGTAGCAACAGGAATTGAATGTGCCAGGATACAAGGCTTTCAAGTGTCTCATATGTTAACTCTTAAGAGCACCTCCTTGTTCTGCATACCCAGCAAAGACATGCCATGATGGTGACATCACTGCTTAGCATGTTGTTAAAAACAGGTTTGCTATTTTTGCAGAACTTGAAAAGGCTTAAAGGATGGCTTGGACTATCTCAAAATTAATGTCAACAGCATTTCAACTCCTCCTTGGTGGATGAGGTGTTACAAAATCATCCTAATAATCTAGTGGTTCAAAGGGAGAATTAAG
>VZUA01060815.1:26496-37832 GCA_013401035.1 Horornis vulcanius | reverse complement strand
CATGTATCATTCTCGTACAAAAACTGCTGTAACAGCAGCAAGACAAACCTTCCCTGCACATTTACTGTACCTATACAAGAATGCAAACAATAGAGCAACAAATAAATCACAATGACTCGGAAAGTGCAGCAGATGAGCTAAGTTCACTGAAGCTCACATGAAAAGAGATTGCATTTCATCATGTATTTTTCTTTATCAGTGATCAAAATATCCAAGAGTTCACAAGATTAAGGAAAACAAGACTATAAAAGGATGGTGAGCATACTAGATAGGCTTGAGCACGGACAGATTAAAATAGAAGAGCTTTTGCTGTGTCTAATGGGACCAAATCCACAACTTGCAGACATCACAGAATCACAAATTCACACTGGGAATGTAAGGAGGTAATTTAATTCACTGATCTTATTCTGGGGAGAGACAATCAGTCATGACAGGTGTTTACCTCATCTGTTGTTTAAAATACTAACTGGTAAAATTAAGGGACTTCCTTGACATGTAATATAAATCTTTCTGACTACAATTTTAGTCCACAATTTTTCTCCTATATGAAAGTCCTTTTCAAAACTTGTGCAGAGCTTTTCATACAGGCCACATCTGGGGTAAAACGGATCCATACACGAATCCACTCACATATTTCAGTTTCTGAAAGATGTGGCTGCTTGAGAAGTGACCACACAAAACTTCAAATATTCTTCAGCCCACATTAAATCCATGACTATTTATCCAATCAATATGGTGCTTTTCACCTGCATTTCAAATACCACCCTTATAAGCAAATGTTCACTGTCTCCTCACAAGGTAAGAGACAATAATCCATGCCCCACAAAACATGCATCCTAATTCTCTCTGAAGGACAGTTCCTCCTAGGTAGGTACCAGCATCAGAAGAGTGACAATCTCTCACATCCCTCTCCCTCTCTGCTCTGTGCTCATCATTCATTTTCAGAACTTGCTGTGGGCACACATTCAGTGTGAGGGTCCCATTTCAGCTGATGGGCAACTCTTTCAAAGGGAAATAGAAAAAGACCCCAACAAAATACAAAAAAACCACCAAACCAAATCCAAACAATCAACTTCCACTGGAAATCTGGTGCTCAATGTCAAAATCAAGGATGGAGAAAATTTCCACTCCCCTCCCTCCAAGGGTTACATATATTTCAAAGCTTTTTTTAGTGTGTTTATTCCATCAGTGATTGTCTTAGCAACAGAAACACAGAAAATCATGAAACAGCCATTGGTAAACTCAAGGCAAGTTGAAGAGTATTTCTGCACTTCCTCTGCCCCACACCAGGGTTTTACAGCTATTAACAGCTATTAATAGAAAACAACATTCACCTTCACACTGCTGCACTGACCCAATACCTGTGGCTTTTTTGGATCATGCAAGAATGTGCCACTCATGAGGAAAACATTTTTCTGAATCTATCTCTTTTGTAAGCCTTTAAAATATTCTACTCTTTTATTTCTTAAAAAGAGTATGTGGTAACTCAGTGATTAGGGCAATTTATTGCTAAGAGCAATTCACTTCTGATGCTCCAGTACCTGGCATTTGAGAGCTACCACTGTAGAATTATTTATTAAGAGCACAAATCAAACTCAAGGACTCCAGAGCACAGTCCTAGGGCACATGAAAGCAGAGCACTGCCATGGACATGAAGATCAATTACAGTTAATTGCACAAATACTCATTTTGGCTGGGGGGTGGACTCACTCCATAGGTAAAACCAATACTACTTTTTTCCTTTACTGGATTCCAGGTCAAGGGTATGACTAAAAAGCCTCTTTCAGCTGCCTTATGTGTGTAAGATATATACATATTTAAGAGCCTCCATTAGGCTTGCTGCCAAACCAAAGTTAAATCTGAGTGTAACAGTTAAAGGTATAATTTTAAGCGTGAAGTCATAGCACCCACAGCTGTAAACATATCTCAACACTATTCCATTCTTTAGTGTGATTCATAGGAAAAGCAAGCAAATTGCCATGGCTTCACTTACGTTAAAGGAATAGCTTGTTTTCTTAATTAAGTTTACAATTTCATCTCATTGTCACGTGCGGGTAAGGTATGCTAAGTATGAGTAATTCATGGAAACACGGGTTATGTCAGAGAATAAACTTAAAACAAGTCTAAAGTGAAACAAAACAAAACAAAACAAAAAAGATAAAAGAGTAATATGAAATGTCCCACTAAAACCAGACTTCCTACACAGACTCTGTTAGGGCTCAGACAGGCATTTCAACCTGTAAGCAGAGAACAATTCTGCTGTGTACCAGGCAGAGGGCTCAGAACATTTTCACACTATTAAATACCATACACACATATATACTCTTCTACCCATACAATTTTACATCCCAATTACCTCTTCTACCCTTTCCAGTAAGATGTCTTCCTAAATTATCTCTCCAAAACCAAATTCTAGGCTCCCAACTAAATTGCTAAGAGCAAACACTATTCCTCTGAGCTCACTTTGAGAGGAAATTGAAGTATCCAGCAAGGCACTGGGAGACACAGTCTTGAAAAAAAAATATTTTCTGTTAAAAACATTCTCTGAGCTACTCATTTGGTTCACCCAACTGTTTGCCAACAGAACAAAGAATTACATGTTTCACAGTGTTTAGGAATTACAGCACTGGAAGATTTCCAGATTTCACATTCAGCTTGGAGCACTTGTTTCCTCGCAGGAATGGGAGCACAACTTCCAGTCCCTGCATGGAAGCATAACAATACTGTACTTGTTCAAAGGAGTATTATTCCAAATCAACACAGGATAGTGCCCAAATACCTCAAAAGTATTTTCAGCTTCTGATGTCCCCAAAAGCTCCAGTGGAACCACAGTAAACAGAATATTTGGGAGCAAAATTTGCAATCAGTGGTTAATGGAGAAAAATTAACCAGTACAGGTTCAAGTAAGTTGTACCAGACACACACATCTGAGTATGAAGTAGCCTGAACCAAAATAAATATCCAAAAATCATACTGATTGTCTTTGACATTGTTGTCACAGAAAACACTGCCTTTTTTATTTTACACTGGAATGGGAGCCTGGATACATGATTTTTATCTTTTACCTAAACACACCCATACACAATACTTTTTTTGCTGTTCCTTATGTTATTGAGGAGAGTTGGTCGATTGATTTAGATTAGGCCAAGAGTTTTGCTCTAAACTGGACAAATGAAAATAGATCTGGGAACCTTCCCTCCTTTCATTCTCTTTCATTCTTTCTCAAAGAAAGAAAAAACAAGCAGTCATGAAAAGCAGGGCATGCTTTTGCTCCCAAACATATGTGATCAACAACCAAGGAATCCTCTCCAGGAGCAAGATTTTGAAGTTGCATCACTAGGTTTTTGAAAATGTGAAAAGCACATCTATACAATGATGTCTGCAATAGGGGACCTCCACTGAAGAAGGAGGATCATTTCAATGAGTTAGACTGAACAAGGATATGTGGAAAAACCCATTTGATATCAAGATACAGAGCTGGTTAGTAGCAAATGTTTTACTTGATTTCATATTTTAATTGTGCTGTTTAATTGAGCTGTATCAGATCAGGCAACTTCTAGAACACTGGCATCCTACTGCAGACCAACCCCAGCAAACTGCTGAGCCAAGGCACAGCCCTGGTTCCATTTCCTACAACTATTGTTAATTTTATCCCTTCCTGACAATTAAATCTGAAGGACTCCAGCTTATGATAGAATTTGCCAATGCTGGTTTGAAAACCAAAACCTTGAAGCAAGAAAAGTCCACCAGGCTCCACTGCAAATTGTATCCACTTCAGTTTGCTCACCTCTGACTTCAGGGGCATTAAGAGCTTTGCCAACAAAATCTGCTTTTTCAAATACTTGCCCACTACAACTAGTTTGGATTTTCATACTAAAACTTATTCATGGACAGAAGAAGAAGGAAGTGTAAAAATCATTGCAGCCCTGTTTTTGTGAAGCGAGTTTTCATTCAGGCCAGCAGCAGCACAATCAGCAGGTGTGACGCAAAGAGGACATGGACAAGGTGGGACTAAATCCTTTTGGGAACAGCTTACAGACAGATCTCATTAATGGCACTGTAATGCACACACCTGTAATCCAAGCTTTGCTGGTGCTAATGTAAATTAAACAAAACTAACCTTCCTATTTTCCGGTAACCAACCTTCCATGCAGAAGTAAGCACTGCTTTAATTAAATAAATTTTCAAAACAGACCACAAGCACTGCAGTTGCTGCAAAATATGACAACATTTTATAATATTTCGTGCTATTTCAGTCCTTTCAGATTTGTTTTTCACTAGCAAACCGCAGACAACTTTGCTCCAGCAGCACAGCCCCACCACAGTACAACACCTCGAGGCGCTGGCCATTCACTGACAATAAACCCCAGCATCAACAACAAATGGGGAATTCAGTGAGGTGCAAGAAGTAGTCATACTGCATTTGCAAGGGCCAAACTATCAGTTTGTTTAAAATATGTTTGAGGATGAGAAAAAAAGATAAAACCCATTTGCTGAACTAATTAAAGAAACTGTATTGTCTTTAACTGTCTTTATAGTTCATTGCTTTATAAAATACTCCAGTTTACTGCAGAGGGTAGATTCAAATTTTGCTGTAGTACCATAAAAATTGCCAAATAAAAGTATGAATACAATGTTTTTGCAGAATAATAAAATCAGCAAATATTAGAACAAGATGTAAATATGACAGTGCACATAAATATATGTATGAGACATCTGACAAAGCAAGAGAGTTGCAGCTTAGCCGCAAGACAGACCTGACCACACAAGGAGACTTTCCTCATCTAGAAAAATGCTTCCACCTTCCACAAATAATCAAGAGGAGGACTGGAAGGAGGGAGAAGGGAGGAGGTCAAATCAAGATCTGCTATGCACAATCCTGTCTTGCCAGAGCCACAAGTATATTTCCTTATGTAAATTTTCAGATTCCAACAGACCAGTGAACTCTACATAGGTCAGTCCAATATTTAGCCTACCCCAAAGACTTGCTGAAGCAGCTCTTCTATCTAAATTACCACTTTCAACTGTATGAATTTTCAAAAAATAGCCCTTTTTACATCAGGAAAAAGCAAATCAAGGGTATGGTTACTGTAATTCAAGTCTACAAAGTACCACTGTGCAAGCTGTCTACAGTTTTATGCTAGACAGCCTCATCATGATCCAAGTAACATCATGTTTCAGAAAGGGCCATTTGGAAATGTCAGTGGTTATCCTTGGCACAGGAAGGTTTTCTTCAATTTTGATGGCTAAGACCTCTTTGGGTTATAAAGGTATCAATTTATATCCCAGTCATATATGCAACCTGGAGTTTTCAATCACTTGGTGGTACAGCTCTGCATTACACAGAAGCCTGCTCAGTGCTGGGTCTCATTTTATGCACTTATTTTAATTACAGGAAAAAACTAAAAACTTACCCAGAATCTTCACCCTAGGCTCCCATCTATGTTTTGATCTCTGTAAGTCTTTTTATACTTAACAGAAAAGTTCATTAGAATGACTATAATAATATAAAACAGGAGGATGCTCCCTACTTCCAGTTTACAGTAAAACACATTTGCCTTGAAGAAGGAGTCCCAGGCTCTCCCCCAGTCCCTGACAGCCCCACCCAAGTGGCACAGGGGATGTCTGTGAGCCAGCAGCAGCTGCTGCCAGCCCCAGCTCGGGCACAGCTCCTCCACCCTGGCTCACAGGGGTGCTGCTCTTACAGGAGACCTCTTGGGGCAGGGTTGGAAGTGTCACAGTGCCAATGCTGACAAGCAATTCCTCTCATGACTCAACACCGCTAACGCAGCTGCCACACCACAAGTTCTACATTCAGCCAACAGATCTCAGAGGACCCTAAGCCACGAGCTGATAAAACGTGGGAGTTTCTGTAATTTGGAGTTAAATATTTATCCCAGTCCTCATTGCTGCTCCATCTGGACCTGGAAGACAGTGGTGAGCAAATACCTCATCTCTGCCTCATAATTATGAGATTCATATTTACTTTGCAAGTTATTGCCAAACAATTCATGTACCACCCCTGACAGTGTATTCTGTAACACTGTCTACACACACAATTAATTATGTTTTCACTAAAGGAAAAATAAACAAACAGAACCAAATCCAACCTTCTCTCTCAAACAGTCAGAGGACATCAAAACAAGCTCATAAAATTGGACATAGCCTTACTTTTGAGGATTTTCAAACTGTGACACTCAGACTTTAACTTTTTCTAAATTTAGAAAAGTGGGATAAGAAGACTTCAGCTCTACACTTGTACATGTCAAGAACTACAAGAAGCTACTTGGGTCTGTGATAGACCCAAAGCTCTGTTAGAATATCAGGTTACTTTGGCAGACACAGACGCAAAAGTCAAACTAAGCTGAACCAGTCTATTTTCCAAACAAATATGATCAAAAGGCACATTGATATTATCATTATTCCTGATAATACAAGAAAAAGGTGCTGGCGGGGCAAAAATGAGCTTCAAGTAGGTCAAGGGACTACCAGCAATGAATCCAGAAAATGTAAAGTACATTTCCTTTCTTCCTTGAAGCAGAAGCACTGACTGAAACACCCCTACTACTTTGACATGTAAGTGAAAAGCAAGGAGTTAAAAAGAAAAAGAAAACCCAACAAAACAACAACAAAAGCAAAACCCCAAAACTTCCATAGAGCTAGAAAGAAAAGCTTGAAGTAAAATCTCACACCTGTAATATTGTGATGATAATATTCAATAGGTTCAGTACTTCATTTTTTAAGAATGCACTGCTATTCACAAAACCAGAAATATAATTCTAAAATAAAAAAGCAACATAATTTGCTTTTTGAAAAGCAAATGCAAGGCAAGTTCTTTATAAATACTAAACTCCTTTAAACAGGAAATAAATTAGGATCTAGATTACCAGTATGTCAAAGAGCAGCTTTTCACTACTGAATGGATCCCACCCAGAGAGAATGCACAAAGGCGTATTTGAACACACCACGATTCCCATGCTTAGTTCAGTTACAACTGAGGCGGCACAAAGGGGAAATCAAGTTTAAAATTTGGAATTTCCTTCTGTTCTGATGCAACTCACACCTACAGGCACAGGACACGCTTCACAAAGTCTCTTAATCAATGGGAAGAAATTACTGTTTTACTTAGCACAGAAGGGCAACCCAAACAAGAAAATGTGTGTTTATTAGAGGAAGAAAATTTCTGAGCATAAAGCACCAAGATGAGACACTACACACAAATACACCCAACCAATGCAAGGTGCCAAAGACTGGGTGACTCAGGATATCACGAAGCAGGAAACAGAATTTCAGCTTCAATTGTTAGCATGGCACTAAATGCACATAAACAGACTCTAATGCAATTAACTTGTTAAAACTGCATATGATTTACTACAGAAGTCAATTAGGGTGTTACATTATGAGCATTATGATTTCCCCATACTAGTGAGCCTACTAATGCCAGTATTTGGATAGATGCTTTTTTTTTTCCTGAGGTGATCTCTTAATTTTCGGTTTTTTTGAGTCATGTGGTATAAGAGCATACAATCTATCCAGCACAGAAAGGACAGAGGACTGCTGAGGGGGAAGGCAGGCTTGGGTATGAATTTAGTTTCAGTGTGGGCAGAATTATTAGCCTGTCACTAGGATGAGGGCAGAGAAGAGTTTCTAAGATGACTAGGAGAGATAGGAACTGAGTTTATTTAGTCTACCAAAATACACAGTAAGGGGAGAAGCTGGCTTACAGCATAAGGAAACACCAAGTGGGAGAACTATGAGATTAAAACAACCTAAAACTGTGTTACTCACAATAGCAGAACTTACACCCTTTCCCAACACCAAACTGTAAACTGATCCAATTTCCCCCTCAAATCCAATTTCTTTTTCCAATTAACATCTCCATAGTCACAGGAATGCTAGTGACAACACAAGAAGTGGCAGTTCTTCAAAGTTTCACCCAGTGTGCTTTTTTGGGGGAGGGGATACCAAAACCCAAAGAACACAAAAACCAAGTGGACCAGTTCCAAATGTATTACCCAGTATGCTCTTTTCAGCCTCAAGAAACAAGAAAAAGAAGGAGAACATGTCCTACTGCTCTTTTGTACTCACTTATTCTAAACAGCAGAGGTTTAATTAAATGGTAATGTTCAGAGATTATTAGAGGCATCTCACACGCTGAGCTGAGCCTCCAAACCCTGAAATGCTTATTAACAGCAAATTTTCTTAACAGCAGCTGTCACGTCTTCAATATTGCATCACATGAACCTCTCGGACAAACTGAAGTCCAGGAGTCTTCATGTATGGGACCAAAGGAAGTCTCTGCTTGAACATTACACCCACTTGAAAACTGAACTAGTTTTATCAGAGAGATATTGTCATTTCATTATGTATCAATCTCCTTCTGCAAATACAGAACTGAAATGTACACCACAGATCCAGCATCATGCAACACACAGGGTGAGTCTGGAATATTCTGCAAGCTCAGGGATAACCAGGTTGGGAAACTACTAGAAATCCCAAACCAAAAGATATTTTTACTGGACAAAATATTTGCCATTTAAAAAGCCAATTTCTGGGTAAAGGCATCGAGATAACATTACACAGGAAAGTAAGTTCTCTCCTGTTTCAGGTCATCCACTAATTTGCACCAGTCATTCTAAATACA
This sequence comes from Horornis vulcanius, assembly GCA_013401035.1. Taxonomy (NCBI): domain Eukaryota; kingdom Metazoa; phylum Chordata; class Aves; order Passeriformes; family Scotocercidae; genus Horornis; species Horornis vulcanius. The sequence goes on along the minus strand of VZUA01060815.1, from coordinate 29,188 downwards.
CATTTCACTAATTCAAGCTGTACTCCTTTAATGTGTGTTTGAGGCAAGAGAAACTGCAACACAGCAGAGCAGAGATCCACTTCTAAAGAGAACTTTTTCCTTCAATATTCATTAAATGCCACAGCAAAGTGAGATTACATCTTTCCCAGCATAAACTGAACCCAGACAAAACACCAGTCCAGCCCTGACAGGAGCAGCCACATCAGATTTTTCAAGAGTTAGTAAAAATCATGACACTTCCAACCACATGGATAGAAAGAAAAACACATAAATGCAAGCCAGGTTAACTTCTATTCTTCTCATCTTTAACAGAATTGCTTTGAAAAGTGCAAACACTTTAGTATGAATCCTGAACCCACAGAAACAATGGTCTCCAATTTTGACATTAACTTAAAATAATTTCCCCAAGGATTAGGGAATTAAAAGATCAATTCTTTTAGGAAAAACACAGAACTGCTGGGCTCAACAGGGATGTCCATGCAGCAGCAGGCTCAGAACAACTTAATATATGCCTGGCATCCAGGAGCTACTATAAAACAAACACAATGTGGTTTTGAACACAGGCTGCTGAGGCCATAGTAGAAGACTCAGCTTTCCAGGAAATTTTACATGCAGGAGGCCTGAATGCTGATCCTTCACCATCTGTTTCTGTTCACATTTTCATGTAATGTATGTAGTGAGCAACAGAACACAAATCAAAGTGAGTGACCAGATTTAAGCATTTCAAATAAAGCAAATAGTCTTTTCAACTCGCAACAGTCTCCCACTATTAACATGCAAACAAGTGAAATCAAACTGTATTTGTGGGGAGGAGGAATCTCTCATCACACCAGCAAACACACAGCTGGAGAGAGCATGTACACACAAGAGTTGTGATAGCCTCAAAGAGTACATAAAAACACCTATGTATCAATTAGTTTTAAAAATTGCCTCCCACCAGAAGCAGATTTATTGTTTTATCAACAATATTAGAAAGCTGGAATAGTAATTAGCATTCGAAAATCTGAAGTTTTCCTGCTTAAGGAAGAGTATAGAGCTAAAGACACTCAAAATGTACTGAGAAAATGAAAAGGGGATATCACAGTTCTCTAAGCAGCACCTGGAAAGAGCTATGGGAGAAAAATAACCCTGAGCTGGAAATGCAATGTTTCAGCAATCAACATTTTCGTAACACATTAGCATATTTTCATAAGACTTTTGATCTAGCTATTCAAGGTCCAAACTAGGCAGCCAGGATACATTTTAAGAGCAGTATTCTGTATAATCAAGGGTGTAAGACAGCTTATATAAAAGAGAAATCAGCGTCTTTTTGAAGTTATTTCAGTTTTAATTCATTTAACTTTCACAACTTAGCTTGAGGTTTTATTCCCATACACATACAACATATATGGGAAAGACTTAAAATCATTACACACAACTTAAATTTTCTACTCCAAATCCTGCATCGTACTTGTAACAATTTTTAAATTTCTGCATCCAGAGAACTGTTTAACACTGACAGAGAACAATTTTCTCCAATCAACTGATCTCAGTATTTTTTTAGCCAGAATGCAAACACCTGGAGTCCTAGAAACATTTTGAATATAATACTTATGTCCCCATAACCACTCCTAATTTGGCAGCTCTGCTTGGTTTCAGCCCTGCTCTGGATTCTGAAGTCTCAAAGCCACCTACAAAAATACTACAGAGCTAAATCCTCCCGATATCCTTCCATAATCCCAGAGGTACTTTAAGCAACAGACCAGTCTGAAAATACCTCAGTGCCCTGGGAAGACAGAGATTACACTCTGCTGTGCTGCACCTATATCTCTGCTGATATTTCTTGCTCAGAAAAAAAAATGCTTTCTTGGAAAAGGTTCTGTAGTGAACATCCAGATGTTTCACCTTCCTAAAAATAACCAAGTTCACCCTTGGAACAGTCGTAATTCCAGAGCACCCTTCAGGCAAAAGCACTCACTTCAGAACTAGAACATAAATTCACTCCAAGAAAAGTTAAACTCAGGAAAATGTAGTAGCAAGATGACAAAGCTGATCTGAACATTAGAATTTTTGGTTGATTGTTGAAGACACATACTAAATTTAGACACAACTCACAGTGAGTTTGTCACATGCATTGATTCCTGTATTTAAAAACAATATGCTATTTTGAGATCAAAATAATATTAAAATGCTATTTCACTTTCATAACATTATTCAGATTTGATTGTGCAGAGTGAAGAAAGTAAAATGAAAAATTAAAAAATACCCCTTAACCCATCCCTAATGTTTTATTTGAAAACTACTTTTGCGTAAGAAGTAAAGCACTATGAGGAAGTAGGTAACATAAATTTTAAGCTGTTTTTAAAACACTGTCTCATCACTGTTTGGCACTGGGGAGACTTTTTGAGTTGAGATTTTACATATGAACAACTGCAACTTGTGTTGCACAGGATTAAGCACAACAATCACAACAGCCCAAAGTTTCAGACATTTTCCCTGCCTGTTTTGTTGTCTGTATTTTCAGACAGTTTTAAATCAAAGCACTTGAAATACAAGGAAAGGCAAACAATTATGTAAAATGAACAAAGTTGGGCAACATTTTATTATGAGGAAGGAGAAGGAGGAGAAGGAGAAGGAGAAGGAGAAGGAGAAGGAGAAGGAGAAGGAGAAGGAGAAGGAGAAGGAGAAGGAGAAGGAGAAGGAGAAGGAGAAG
>VZUA01060814.1:26356-38065 GCA_013401035.1 Horornis vulcanius | reverse complement strand
TTACGTAGCAAAACTCTTCCTATTTAGTCCTGCTTCTAGATAGCAGGGTACTTGCTTGACTTTCCTATACAGATATTTTCACATAGGTGGAAGGAATTGAAAAAGTCCAAGTGTGACTTAATTTGACTACTAAATGAATAGAGCAGATATGGCACTAGTTCCATTTGTATTGATGCAGAGCTCTATCTCTGACCTGTGTTTGTAGTTTGGATGGCAACATCCCTACTGATACTGCCAGTCTGAGCTCATTCCACAGTAGGAAACCCCAGTCAACATGGAAGTATGCAACCAAACCAAACCAAACCAAACAACAAAAAAACCCAGAAGGATGAGAGAAAACCACATCTCTCAGATATGCAGAACAAGCACAATTGTGAAAAACTGGAATGAAAACTGTAAAACACTACAGAAGCAGTACAGCAGCAGTAGTATGCTTTCAAATCTTTCATGGTACAAATCAGATAAGTTATTGAAAAAAGGATACAAAACTCAATACAACTGTGATCTTATTAATGTCTACAACTAATAACAGAATTGTGATCAGAGAATTGTTATTAACTACTTTTCACAATATTCAGACTATGAGGCATGTCAATTAAGACAAGTTTTAAAGTACATTCTGTACTCCCTCAAAATTAAAAAAATCATTCAGTTGTGAATTTCAGCTTTAGATACTGCAGAAGCCAAGAGTATGTTACCTTAAAGTGGTATAAAATTTTAAATGTTTAAGTTCACTTGTAGTTAAATTATAACCTACACCTCAAAGTCTCTGAACTGTTGACTACAAGAAATCTGAAGAGCCTATGTAGAAATTAGTGTTTCATACACGTGCTAGATCTTGCACTACCCTTACACACTAAGGGTAGAAAGAATGACACCTGTGAGTTTTCTGACTGATCTGATGCCAGTGAGGTCAGCTTCATATTGGCAGAGATCACCACTACCCACAGACAGAGCACTTGGAGGAACTGTCCTATAACCACGGGAACCATCTCCAAAAGGCTCAACAGTTAACTACATTTAAAGAGTTCATAAGGCTCATCCACACTGCTCATTCTATCACAACCACCATTATTGAGTCATGCCTTGCCCTTCCTCCGCCACAAACCATCTGAAAATAAACCTTTAAAATCTCAATGGCCTTTAAATGCCAGTAGGCTTCTTTTTCTTTTTCCTTAAATGAGGAGGTAACTTAATAAATAGCTAAATCAGTGACAAAGCATACATTACTAACTCATCTATCATATTGGCTCAGAGTAGTATCAGCATATAGTATTACATCATATTCAAATCCTACTAATTTATGGTAAACTGTAAGTATAAACAATATTCTACTACTCTGCTTCATTCTCAGACAAATCAGTAAGCAGCACACAAGAAGTCATCTTGGCTTGGTACAAAAAAACCTTAACTAAGTAATAAACAATTTAACTAGGCTAAATTCATATAAAACTAAGCTCGATGCTTAAATTAAATACCTCAAAATTATGTCACTTAGGAACAAAACTTCTTATGTCCCACAAAAACCTTTATGCTAAGAAATTTACAGCCTATTTAGTTATTTAAGTAAGTGTATATTAACACAACAGTAAAGACAAATCTAGCCACCCTCAAGTACAAAAGGCAACCCACCTCTGTTAGTCTTCCCATCATACACTCCTTTCTCTGAGCGGTTGAAAAAGAACAAGAGAAATTAAATTTTAACCAACTCTACCTGCCCCTAGACAAATAAATGTTTCTCTTTGCCTTCTATGAAGATAGACAAGAATGGATAATGATGAGCTGGTGGAAGGCATCAGAGTAGTTTAACATCAGGTGTTGTCTCTGGGAAACAGTTAGCAGTGATTAACGAGATTAACTGTGGAAAATATGCCTGCCAAACAAATTGCTTGTGATTGATACACACTATATGACTTTACACTCACAAAGAGCTAGGAACATTTTCAGTTTCCCACTTACCCAGCTTAGATTTCTCTCACCAGATACGGTATCTTGCTGCATTACACTAAGACCAATTATATCCAGAAGGTTACCTCTACTTTCACACAGCTACTCACCAGTGTTCAGCTGCTACTATTTAAAATGTTGAAGATGGAAAAATACATGCCATGAAAGTGTAGCAAAAGCAGGTATCCTTCCTTCACATACTAATTGCAGCTTCCTTACAGAAATATTTCAGTACATAATTTTTTAAAAAATGAAAGAATCTTTTCCAACACTACAGTTATAGTAAATACACGATTAGATATATCTCATATTCCTTCCCAGCTGGTTGTTAGTAAGCATGATTTGCAGTTTTTTTTAACCAGGTGACTACATAAACTCTGTGCCAGAGAACAGATATCCTACAGCAGATGTGGCTAAGTTCAGGTCTAAAAATCCTCTACAGATTCCAGAAAGAATTTCAAAATTGTATTAATGAAATATAATGTTAACAGTTAAAACAACATTTAAAACTCCTGAAAGAATTAAAAGTTTGACTCTACACACATATATAGACTGAATATTATTCCACGATTTTCAAGAACAAAGTGAGTGGAACAACACAGATATATTTCTATAACAGTACTTCCAGTGATTGAGAGCTATGCTTTAGTGAATATATTAACAACTTACTTGTGGGATGTTCTTTTCTTCATCATGCTGGCAGACACTCCTGCATGACCTACAATATAAAAGATGCTGAAATTACTGAAAATTAATTTTAAAACTTACATAAAAGTCTTCATATTCAATGTCAAAATGTAAAGAATCCAAACACTTCATGTTATGACTGATCAGTGACCTGCTAAAATGTGAGAAGGCTCTAGAGGGGTAGACATTGACTATGTGCACAAGAAGCTGTGGTGGGCTGACGTTGGGTGGATGCCAGGTACCCACTAAAGCTGCTTTATCTCTTCTCTCAGTTGGACAAAAGAGAGAAAATACAACCAAAGGTTCCTGGGTCAAGAGAGGGACAGAGAGGCACCACTCTATCCAGAGTCACGGCATCACCAATTACCATCACAGGTAAACCAGGCTTGACTCGAGGAATATTAATTTATTACCACGCCAAGTCAGAGTAACATGAGAAATAAAGCCAAATTTTAAAAATGCCTTCCTCCCAACTCCCCCTTCTTCCTGGGCTTAACTTCACTTCCAATTTTTTTCTACCTCCTCTCTCCCAGGTAGCACAAGGGACAGGGAATGAAGGTGCAGTCAGTTAATCACAGGCTGTCTCTGCTGCTTCCTTCTTTCTCTTCAGGGTTAAGGTGAGTTCTCCCTCCTCAGGGGAAGGACTCCTCTCACTTTCCCCACTGCAGTTTGGGGTCCCTCCCACAGGAGACAGTCCTCCAAACTTCTCGAATGTGAATCCGTCTCAAGGGCTACAGTTCTTGACAAACATCTCCAGCATGGATCTCTTCCACAGTGTGCCATTCCTCTGGAACAGGCTGCTCTGCAGTGGACCCCCCACAGGGTCACATGCTGGTTGTTAGAAAGCTACTTATGAGCAGCCATAAAGAATTCAGCAAAATTCATTTTGTTCAGCATGAACAAAATGACAGAAAAACACTTTCAAAAGAACACTGTATATAAAAGATTATGTGCACAGGTAGAAAAATCAAAATTAGTTCGAAGGATGAAAACTGCAGCCTCAGATCACGGCCAGTGGGCACCTGCACAGAGCTCATTTACTAGGGTTGACTGAAATAGCCCCCGTTAAAGTGATGGCTGACTGACTACATGGACAGAAGATACCTGGCTTGATCTTGATTCTCCCTGTCTTCCTCACTATACTGCTTTTGAATGGTATGGAGTTAAAATTTCTTTACAATAGCCTGTTTTGGGCTGTTCTGGATTTTTTGTTTCTTGTTTGTTGTATCTATTGCTGGACTGAACCATGTGTAACTAACTCCTCATGTTTGTGTACAAATATGCCTAGAATTTTAACTAGAAATGCCAGAATTAACACTTACAGAGAAACACTTTAATTTCTCTATAGGCCTAAACAAACTAATTCTTTTAAATTTACACTATGTGCATGTTCCCAGCATACATACTGAAGAGAATCACATAGGAGTCAAGCACTGACAATACCAGTAATGTTCAAAGTCTTTGTAAGTATTTTTACTATTTTCATTTTTGCATGAAACATTTAAGCAGGCATACACAAAGTTACAGAAATGGCCAAATTAATATAATTAATATAATTAAAATAATCCTATGTTTAGTATATTCAAGCTTGCATCCGATCATCAGGAATCTGCATTTCCAACAGTAATGATATCTGACATGTTCCTAATTTTTAAAAATTAGGACTTATCTATCAATTACTGCAGTAAAGATACTACTTGCAATTTTTGACTGTTACAAAACCAAATAATTAAGCTAAAAATTTAGCTGGAAAAACGAAAACAGCATCATAAAAAGTTTGATTAGAAACCTGTAACACTTTAGGACTTCATTAAAATCTGTAAAAAAAGTTTTCTAAGCCTAATTTCAGTTACCTCTCTGTATAGGAGGTGGCTGCATTCTACTAATATAAAATATTATAAACCACATTTCATTAAAAATATGGTGGTGTTTTATTAAAAAAAGTAATTTCTTAAAATCCAAGAACTGTCCTTGGATTAAAATAGAGAAGATAATCAGAAAATTCATCATCAGAAGACAAATATATGTACTTTATATTTTACATTACCAGCTAATGAGAGAAAAGTTAGATTTTGGCTAAAGTAGCTCAAGAAAAAACACAACAAAATAACATAACGATGTAGCACAAGAATTTGCTTTCTGTCCACCTCTCAAAGACTCTGGAATCTGTGAGTAAGAAGGGAGGTAGGAAGCACTTCTCTACCAAAGTCAAGAACAGAAACACTAGACTGACACAAAAGGAAGATTTATTATAGCATTTGCAATATGTATAGAAGTTATGCCAGCCAACCTCTGGGAACGAGATTTTGCTGTTTGCTAACATTTTCAAATTTTTGGTAAGATTCAACTTGTTCACAAATGTAATGAGCTCTATACCAAAGACAACACAGACAACTAAGTACTACTCATCATCTTCAGTCAGGCAGTATTTTAAGACAGCTCCCAGTTTAATACATGAAGTAATGGCATTTAGATGTTTAACAAAAATATCAATAGCAAGTACTTGAAGATCCTAAGTTAAACACACCCTTGTACCACCCAGATGCTGATTTGCCACAATTTGCCCTCCTAACTTGCACCATCTGATTTCAGGTAGGTCTCAAGGAGATGTAAACTCCTTTTAAGGATGTATCAAGTTACACTATTGAACTTCTTGGCTACACAGCTGTAGAAACTGCAACAAGAGTCTCTGTCCTCTGCTACAGCAGCTCTGGACATGGGGACAGAACACCATAGAATCCTTACGTTTAACATATTCTAGTAAGAAGGTCAAAATCAGAATTACCTGCCTCCTGAATCTTTCCTGGCACATAAGAATGGAGCGGCTGCACATGACCCAGCCATGGGCACTCCCAGCCCAGAAAGCCAAACGTGTCCTGGGCTGCATCCAAAGCAGGGCAGCAGGGGAGGGAGGGGATTCTGCCCCTCTGCTCTGCTGAGACCCCACCTGGAACCCTGCATCCAGCTCTGGAGCTCCAGCACTGAACAGACCTGCTGGAATGAGGTCACAGGAAAGCCATGATAATGACTGGAGGGCTGGAGCACCTCCTGCATGAAGAAAGGCAAGAACTGGGATTGTTTGGCCTGGAGAAGAGAAAGCTGAGACCTTACTGAAGCCTTTCAGTATGTGAAAGTGGCCTGTGAGAAAGATGGGTACAGACTTTTAGGAGTATCTGTTGCGATAGGACACAGGATAATGATTTTAAAATGGAGAAGATTGGATATAAGAAATCAGCTTTTTAGATTGAGTGTGGTGAAATACTAGCACAGGTTCCCCAGAGGTGGTGGTTGCCCCATCCCTGGAAGTGTCCAAGTCCAAGTCCAGGCTCTACAGGGCACAAAGCAACCTGATCGAGTTGAAGATGTCCCCGCTAACTTGGAGTTGGACAAGATCACCTTTAAAAGGTCCCTTTCATTTCAAACTATTTTATTTTTTATTATTAAGAGCACAGATATATATTTTTTGTAATAGAAAGTGACCACAACCTCCAGTTTCCAGACAAAAGCAACAGAATTAAGTATTCAATTATTATACGGTGCTCTGTCATTGGTCATACTTCTGTTTTCTCAGACTCATTAACTCTGTTCCATACAGTAAACCCTTAAAATTCAACAGCAAAACTAGGAATCATGCTTCTGAATATTTCTACTCCAGAAAAAGATAAAGGGCATAACGAGACTAAAAAATAATCTTTCAGGATGTTGGCATCAAGAGAAACATACATGTCATTTCCGCTGGGACTATAGAATAAGAAGAAGGATGGGAGAAAGCTACTGGCAATGTTTTGCTATTGTGACATGAGTTGGTACCCTCTATGCAATCCATGAAAATCAGACAGGTTCTCCAGAAAGCAGCAACCATATTTTACTTCTCTGAGTATCTTCTATGTTTACAACAAGCAGTAAAAACCCAGATGCCTTTTATTCCAGAATCATCTGTGGGAACAGCAGTAATTCCACTTTTTATCTGCAGAATATTTCAGAATTACTTTCAGGGACTTAAGAAACACTATAGTGTGCTGATTCACACCTCATATTGCCCAACCTCAACTTCAAAGAGTTTGAAGAAGGGATATCTTTTAATTGAAGTAGGTCAGAAGTACAGACATAAACCAAGTTCTAACTGCAGAAAAGATTTCACTTAAATTCTAAGCAATTCACATCCATGATATCTTTTCTTAGTTCATAAACTTTTACTTGCTTTTATGGGTGAAAAAACTACATATACTCATATATGACTCAATAGTTAAATGCTCATACATGTGTTAAAAGTTTCCTTTACTAAGAGAGTACTTTTATGTTTTCAAACCATCCAGTAAAGGCTTTGAAATTGCTCCTGACCATGATGCAGTTTGGTATTATTCTGCATCTCTGGGAGAACACTGCTAAGAAAGACTCCAGAGGACCTCCAGAGTGCCTTTCACTTATACAGCACTAAACAGGTGGTCATTAGATTTAAAAGGGTCAATCGTGTTGATGCAGGGTAATCATATCTTATTTTACAATTAATTACGCTGTGTATTAATTTTTTTAAAGGCTGTATTTCTCCTACATTTGGGACAGCAATACACTGATTAGAGAGACAGGTAGGCACTGCTAAGAGCACCTGTCTGATTTATAGAAACTATACCATGGAAAGCAACAACTTTGACAAACTCCAAGAGTCTGTAGCCATGTACTCTACTGTTGTGTAAAAATTAAACACCAACCTTCTTTTCCTACCCTCAATCCTACCCTTTGATTCTCAAAAAGAAACTATGTACAAAGCATGTTTCCAAGCGAGAGATTTCAAATGCCTAGATATTATAAATCACATGTACTTCTTCCTTTACACCTACTTTACAACACATAAAAAGCATTTCCTTCCTAAGCAGACAGACAGGACAGCTGAAAATTAGCTTTGTCAAAGATGCTACCAACCTGTAGTGTCACTGATTGATAAGTCTCTAGAACAGGATGAAATCAAAGTCAAGTTGAAAAATGTTTTGTTAATGCACTAAATTTTGTCCTATATGAATACTTGCCACTACCACTGGTTTATCTCAACCTCCAGACTGTTTTTTTGCAACACGTACATGATCCGAAAGTCTCCTAGAATCCAGCAATTTTATTATTTTACATGATAAAATATCAAATATAAAATACATGACTATTTCCACTCTTTCATTGTATCTTTTTCTTTTATTAATTTTCCCTCCTGATTAAGACTATATTACTGCTTTTACATCCAGTCCCAGATGACAGCTATTTTATGGGCAAGACTTAAATTCCGAATTTCTACTTAAAATGTAGCTATTCTGGGACCCCATGTGCTTTCATAAAGTTTCTTGGCAAGTGGAAACTACCTTTAAAAATGGAAGGCAATAAATAAGATATTTGTATCCATGTTGTAAAGCTCAGCAAATCTGATTCAAAACTTACTTTTTTAAATACAACTTTTTACTTTTACAACTGTTCTGGTTGTTTCAATGCTCTTAAGGTTACCTGGTTCAGCCCTATGATGGGGGAAGGGACTTTTCACTCGACCAAATTGCTAAATATCCCTTTGAACATAACCTTAAGCATTTCCAATAAGGAGTCACTCACATTTGGGTAAACTGTTCCTGTGTTTCAACACACTCATTGTAAAAAATTTCCTAACTGTACTGTCTGTTTGAAACAACTACCCCATGTACTGTCATTCAAGGCTTTTGGCAAATAGCCCTTCTCTGTTGTTCTCATTAAGTTCCACTTAAAAACTAAAAACTGCAGTCTCCTCTTCTCCAGGCTGAACAACCACAACTCTCAGCCTTTTCTCATGAGAGGAGCTCCAGTCCTTTGGTCACTCATGGCCATCCTCTGGACCTACTCTCTTTCAGTTTGAAGCCATTTCCCCTTGTCCTGTCATTACATGAGCTTGTAAATAGCTCTTCCGCAGCTTTAAGTCCCCTTCATGTACCAGCTGGTCATAATTAGGTCACCCTGGAGCCTTCTCTCTCCAGGCTTAACAACCATAGCTCTTGAAACCTGTTCTTGTAGGAGAGGTACTCCAGGCCTCAAATTATCTTCATGGCCCTCCTCTAGACTCCCTTTAACTAGCCCACATCACTCTTACATTAATGGCCTCAGAGCTGTGGGATGCAGTGCACCATGTGGTGTCGCATTGGAGTGAACTAGAGAGGCAGTAAGATCTTTCTCAACCTGTTGGTAATGTTGGTTTTGATGCAGCCCAGGATGTGAGAGGCCATTAGGGCTGTGAGTATATCCTGATGGATCATGTTGAGCTTCTCATTTGACAGCACCCCTGAGTTCTTATTGAGGTTGCCCTCAGCCCACTGTCTGTCCAGATGTATTTGTGCTTGTAATCACCCCAAAGCAGATGCAAGTGCCTGGCACCTAGCTTTGCTGACTGTTGCAAGGCATGCAGTGGCCCAGCTCTCAATCCTGCCCAGGGCTGGATTCCCTCCAGCACGCTGACTGCAACACACGGCTTGGTGTCATCAGCAAACCTGCTGAGAGTGCACCCAATCCCACCACCCCTACCAATGAATAAGATGTTAAACTACACTGCTCCCAATTCTTATATCTGAGGAGCTTCTCTCATCACTGTCTTTATCTGGTCACTGAACCAAGTGTTCAAGATTACCCACTGGATCTCTCCTTTGAAACCTGCAGCAGTTACTTGAAAGGTAACAGTATTACTTTTGTAATCAGTACTTGTTTCAAATAAATGACAGCAAATCTTAACACAGTCTCCGGTAAAATATAGCATTTAAAGTTTCCAAAGGATTACTGAGAAATCCTCCAGTATCAGTTTCAGTTTTCAATGAATCAAACGTGTATTTGGAAGCACACAAATGGTCTATTGCTTAGATATTTTAGAAGTTAACTGAGCTTTCCCAATTACACTTGTCAGTTGGTTTCCTGAGAATTTCAAAAAAGCTACAATTCACAATGGTTAGTGATAAAAAAAATATGTTGCTTTCCCCACACAGGTCACTGATCCATAACTTTTGACACAACACAAAATAGGAAGGTCAGATCTGTACTGCTAAATTTACGTTGGTCTTTTCAAGCCATGACCTTCTGGAATAAAAGTAAATTTTCTTTTAAAACATGAATGATGACATCTGCAATCATTAACATCTGCAATCATTAACATACTTTAAAAGTCAATAAATTAAGAACATTTTTTATCCATTAAAAGCAATGAAAACCATCAAGAAAGAACACCTCACCTGCATCAGCTCTGGACCGCTGACCTGGTGATTTTCCAAATGGGGTCTTCATTCATCTGTGTTTAAGTGAGCAGCAAAGCTGCTGGACTAGGGTGAAAATCCCGTTCTTTCCAACTTCCAGGATACCTTCTTTTTAGTCTTAGGATGAGACAACCACTTATTAATCCACCATTCAATCAAGAACTTGTCCTTCCTCTAATGTAGAAGATGCACTTTCAATTACAGTACTCTGAAAAACAAAACAGGTGAAGTATAAATTCTTCTATCTTAACCAAGTCTTATTTTAATCCTTGTTTTCATACTCAATAGGATATTCCTTCACATTCTGTCACTCTGAAAACTTTCAGCAACACAGGACATATACAGCTAAACAAATACATGGGCTGCTAGTTTTATTTCCTAGTCATGGTAAAGTTCCACATCACTGTGTCAATTACATAGAGAAAGGAAAGCTTCTTAAAAACCACTGAGCTTAATACAGGGAAGTATGGCTACTAACTGAGAAGAACCTGTACTACCTTTACCAGGTTAAAGCACCAATCAACTCTTTCCATCAGTTAGAAATAACATGCTCCCACTCACACAGCAGAATGCTTCACAGAAATTTTAAAAAGCCAGTTTAAAAAAAATACAACACAAGGTTTTAAAAACACTGACTGATTTCACTGCAGTGACTGCTCATGCCAGCAATTTACTGAGTACGTCGATAGTTCATAGATCTGATGATTCATAGATCTGTTTAAGTTTCTGGCAACTCCACCTAAGATCATCAAATTCCTAAAGCATTTAGTCATCACATTCCTCTAGATTAGGGAGGTAACTGAGGACAACTTTTTAATACCCTTCAGGATTTAATTACAGAAATTTCTGACCATGTGAAAAAAACCCAAAAAAGAATTACAGGCTCACTTATTTCAGAGTAGTATTTCTGGGCCAGAAACATTTATGCATAAGAATTCACTACTTCAGTGTTGCCCACAAACAAGGCAAGTGAGATCAGGTAATTTCCTTAAGAAATGCCACTGATAATCTTTGAGAGACAGGGCCTGTCTAATCTGTGAGTCAGCACTATCTTCTGTCTTTTACTTCCGTTTTGGAAACTGCTGTCAATTTTCAAAGCAGGAGTTAAAACTAACTAGTGCCTTTAATTAGTGATCCAGATGAGGGATAAAATGTATATTAAACTTGCACCTTACTGAATAAGGGAACATACAGGTGACACACTTTGAGGTATGGTAAAACTGTTACACAGAAAAATGCATTTACATCTAACACAATTTCTTTCAAGAATTGTACCTGTTAACTTCTTGGAACAATACAGCAACAAAGAGCAATACATCTAGGAAAAATGCAGTTTTTAGAAAGAACTAATTTAAGACATTCATAGCCCAGAATTCATAAGAACTTGTGAAATGAAAAAATTACTTACAGAAATTTACCAGTTTTTCCACATTTCATCTCATCCTGAAATCTACCAGTGTATACCCAAAAATGCTAAATGATACCATGGCAACAATATTCTAATAGGAAGCAATTAACTTGCTTAACTGCTTTACTAGAAACATAGCACAAGGATTACTTTTTCTACTGAACTCAGATGTATTCTCCTATGGATTAAAACACATTAATATAGAAGCATCACAGATTATGAAAAATCAACTCTAAATTTGTAGCACTGCTGTGATATACTACCATACTCAGCCTCACAGTTACTGCATAAACATACAAGACATCAACTATATTCCTCCAGAAAAACTATTAGTTGAGAAATGACTGGAATCCTATTATATCTTCTGATCTAAAAAACCCCATAAAACTAAAAAAAAAATCCATCCAAAACATAAACCAAATCACCATC